>JAPDSC010127160.1:0-31877 GCA_026290005.1 Latrodectus geometricus
TGACAGCATTATAAATTAATTTACCATAGTTAAAGTATTTTTATAAAAATATATTAAATACATCAGATTTTATAAAATCTATTTTTGACACCTCATCTTATATATATATATATATATATATATATATATCTTTTAAATATCGAAAAAAATTTCAAATTTATAGTTTTTTACTGTTTATTATTATAAACCTTGCATACAAAACTTTTTGGCCTTTACTATGTTAAGTACCTAAGCATTTGCTAAATATTCACTGGAACTTACATATTAATAATAAAACATACTAACTTAAAAAAATAAAATTTCTGTATAATTTATATGTGAAGTAAACAAATTCTATAACTTGATACAAATGAGATTGATATAAGCTTTAAATTTTGATGAGAAATGATAAGTGTTTTAATTGCAATAAATTTATAAAGTTTATCATATATAACACTCAATATTTAATTATTAAACAGTTTAAAATTTGCAATACAGATATCTTTTTATAAATTTGTGATTTAGTATAAGTGTGTTTATTATTGTGATATATAATTCTAAATTAATCAAGTATGTATATGTTTATGTATATAATTACAAACGAACATAATTTAATATGGAATCGAAATAAATAGATTATAAATTTTAAAGTTACCCAAGAATATTTTGACAATAAATTTGAACAAATATATTATTAGAATATTTTCTTTGGTGCATAAAATTTCTTCTCGTCCTTCATTCTCCTCGTATTTGCACCATTTTATTTTTAAAAAACATAAATAAATAGAATTCATACCAAGTAAATCTCAAATATTTCAATTTTTTTAAGTAATCTAATTTTCCTAAGCTATAAAAATAATAAAGGAAGATTCAATAGCAACAAGAGGAGTAAAACAATCCAAACCTGAGCTTTTCATTCCTCTTAATATTATTCACAATTTTTTTTATCTTATAAAGAAAGTATAAAAAAAATGACACCACTGATAATCTAATATATTTCCAAAAAAAAAGCTTTTTGGAAAATACATTTTTAAATTGAAATATTTTACAGGCACCTAATGAAATTAATAAATTATCTTTTTAACATACATGTTTTAAATGCAGATGAAAATTATTTAGTTTAATGAATGGATTTGTTCTGAGAGAAAGCTAAAAAATTTTATGCAAAAAAGACTCAAATTTATTTCTAAATTAAGAATATTTTTCATTGACATTTTCTGTTCCATTTTAATGTCAATAAAATGAAAACAATTTTTTTTTAACTAATCCGAATTGCATTTTGGCTTTTTACATAACACACTTCTTAATATATGCTACTATGTTTATTTAATGTAGTTTATTTTTACTTTTAAATAAAAAAATTTGTTATGTTAAAATGATTATTCAATAACTTGGAATGTAATGAATTAATATGAAGTACTAAAAGTTAATTTAATATTTCATTTTTTTTATTTCAACAAATGTTTTATATAACATCACGCATAAATACTAGTACTCCTTCGTATTTCTACCTGAAAAATAAACTATTTTTGGGATTAACTTTTCATCAAATGGACTTTTGATTCCATTTAATCTACGCAGTTAATTCTATTCAGTTAATGAGATTAACGAAGCAAGTTACATATAAATTTATTGTGTATTTATAATATAAATTTCAAATGAAGCACCATGAAAAAAGCTACTTTTATCTAGAAATTAGGTGTGTACTGATGATAAACATGATTGAAACTCCAATGATATTTATTATAGATGATTGCCCACTTAATACTCAAATCATCAATCGGTGAAATTATGTTTCGTAGTGGTGTATGCATTTGTATTTCTATGTAATGAGTTACAAAAAATAAATATACGTTAAATATTTCCGATGTGATTTTCCGATATTATACATTTACAAAATTTAGGGGTAATTTTTTAATACTTCTGTAAAAGAATGATTGTTGTTTCTGTTTTTGGATCCTCCACTCTTGGTCATCTGATTCAAAAAAGAAATGAGATTCATAGCTGAACATTATGTACTGAAAGATCGACAATGAAATCACTACAGATAGATCTCCTGATGTTACGATCTTAAGATCCGAAGTGTACTTATCTGAATCACAGATAAAAACCATGACATAGTTCAATGATCTACAGACAGCATCAAATGATTCGTAGCAAGTTGAGTAACAGATAAGAATAACCGTAGAGCAATTAGATGTAATCAGGTAATGATTGAATACAACTGTAGAAGAATGATTGCGATAGATGTCCTTGGATCTAACATATTTGGTCACGTGATTCGATAGAGAAGCAAGATTCATAGCTGAACACTATGTATTGCTAATTCGTTGAAACATTGATTACGAAATCACTTCAGATATATCCGCTGATATTGTGATCTTAATATCCGAAGTGTACTTAATTATGTCTCAGTCAAGCACTTTGATTTGGTACAATGATCTACTAATACTATGAAAAAATTTGTCTCACATTGAATAACAGATAAGAAGGACCATAGTGCTATCATCTGAGCTAAAGCGTTATTTATATACCCTGGCTTTTCGAGGCTCTGAAAAGCCAGGATGTATAAATGACACTTAAGCTCGGGTGAATACTCTATTCTTATCTGTTACCTTAATATTATTATGTGCTTTTAACAACCATTGCTATAAGGAGTTTATAGCATAATTAATAAATCAATATGAAAAGCGGAAATATATTGTAACTATGTGAAAATGTTTTCCATCAAAAATTATATGTAATACTCAAGAGACTTGTAAGAGAAATGATAATGTTTTTCATACTGAAAATAACGTTATATTGCCGATACACTATATATATTTTTAATATAACAACATATTGACGAAAGTGTTAAGTACATATTTTACAGTTTAATTATACAATTACATGTTATAAAAAATATAATGTATCTGGAGAATAAAAACAATAGTAATTTGAATAATTTACATTTTTATATGAATTAAAGCAGGTAGGAAACCAATAGCCATATTATTGCCATTATACGCATTAGAAATAGCCTATATTTGTTAATTTTACATTCATTGAAATTCAATGGTATGATCTAACCGTAATCTATATATATGTATGTATATATATTAATTAAATAATAGAGCACTACATAAAAAAGTATGAGCATTCTTTCAAAAAAATGAATAGGACGGCTTTTGTTTGTGAATAGCTTCTTCATATATTCTTCTATTTTAAATATGTAGATTGTTCCATCTGAGAAATTTGGCTTTTTACTACCTCTTTTACCGCTACTGAATGCAATGTTGACGTAGCGAACACACTGCAGCTGTTGAAGAAATTGCTTAATAGACCATTATTACCACCAGAATGTTATCTCTGTATACTGGCTTCCAAGTTTGTTTCCTCTGTGATAGGGAGAATGACTAGACAAAAGATTCATATAAGATTATCCTTTCACTTTTATAGAGTAGATAATCGTGATATTTCGCTTAATTTTCTTATCTCTGCTCATTAAAAAGTTTGCATTTTCAACCAAAATTTTATTTGTTGAACGAAGATCGTTTTGGTTTAAAAGATATTTTAAAGTCATTGCATGTACTATGATAAATTTTTAATATATTTAATAGTATAATTTTTAAAGATTTTTCAAACTATCCCATTATGTATTATACAGAATAATTGTTAATTTTTAATCCTCTTAGACGCTTGAATCTTTGTACATGAAGATTACATTAAAACTTTATTTATCCGAACAATGGATTATACTACGAAAATTGGTATTATAGCAATGAAATTAATTTCAGAAAATTTCAGACAAAAATTATAGTTTAATTATCTTTTAAATTTTTAAATTTCATTTATTCATCTATTTATCAGGGTTAAATACGATTCTTGTTTGTTAGTTCAGTCTTCGAGCTTGGTTATTAATCTTATATTACATTAGATGTTTGAGTCTATCAGCAGAGGGAAGTTAAATTTACTGACTTTATTTACTGGGTTCTATTATGAGTCCTGATTTTTGTATAGCAATTAGTTTAAAAATTTGAAAATATGCCGTGTGAAAAACTTTTTTGTATGCAATTTTTTGTTTATTGAAATTAATTTTTATATTATACCAAATTTACTGTAAAATATGTATGTAGCTTAAATATTTTCCCTAATATTATAGACATATTATAATTTATGCAATTATTGAATCTAATATAATGAGTATTAAAATAGGTTTAACAATTGAAATTGATAATTATCTATTTGTTCTAATTATCTGGGTTCTCTCGGCTCTTTTAAATTGGTTTATTTGTCAGTTATGGTCAGTTTGTCAATTAAAGTAAATATATGTATTTAACTGTTTATTGTGTATAGTTTTATTTCTGTGTGATTTATTTCATATTTCCTGGATTCTTTCTTGCTTTTGTTTTTACTTTTAATTTCATGTGTCTTAGATCTCTTGAAGGTTTTATGTGTAGCCATGGATGAAAAAATTAACTTTTGAAAATAATAATTGTTTTTTGGTGAAATTATAAATGTAAAAATTCCGTTTCAAGAGAGTTACTGATTAGCTGTTTTTTAGTGACATTAATATTAGATTAATCATCCATAACAGGACATTGACTTGTATAACGACTATTATAATTTTTAGAATGTCTATCAGTTTTGGATTTCATTTATTGTGCTGATATAAACAGCTTTGTCTCTAAAATTTCTATACTAAGTACCTTGCTTTAATTTGCATATTGTTGTATGGATTTGCCTTGTTTCCTGATAGGAGACTAAACTCATTGCAATTTACCATCACTTTGGGAATTTATAATAGATGATAAATGGTTTTTCAAAATTGATGTCAACGTTAAACACCCTAATAACCTAGTATAGGCAATTTTTAAATGATATTGATAATCAAGGTATAAATAATTTTTTCAAAATAATTTTTAAAAGGTAGAGCAAAACTGGAGTATTGCTCTTAAATTAGATTCAAGCTTTTTTTACTTCTGTTTCCAAAAACGAATAGTTGTTTTAATTTATGGAGGATGTGGAGGAAGAAAGCAATCACAAAGTCAAAAAAAAAAATTTTCTATGTTTCTAAATTTAGAATAATTGTACTCTCTATGTAAGTTTTCTTCTTCAAACATGTTAAAATAAATTCGAGAAGAGCGATTATTCATATCTCGTTGTTAGACCTTAAACGGTCTGTTGACTTTTCTAAATCTGTTTTTGTAATTCTTTTTTTATCAACCTTCCAAGGACTGTATCGAAATAGAAAACTAATGAATTTTAAGAAAGAAAATTACTGCTTAATCAAAGGAAAGTGAAAACTTTTAAGAAGCAAAATGCAAAGAAGGATTCCAGATTTTAAAAGCATAAGATATTTAAAGAGAAAAATCTAGAAAACAAGCAATTATTAGCTTATTTTCTAGATTTTGTAATTTGTGGATTGCATGCAATCCACAAATTACACTCACAAAATATATTTGGGCTCAGATTTACTGTACGGTCGCTAATGGCGTGATTTTCCAAAGTTGACGATTAATAACATTTTCTGGCAACCCAATCAATTCTGACCAATCACAGAGGAGGAATTCCAACCAATGAAAAATGGGGTATTCTGACAAAATAGGAACCGACCAATGTGTGTGCACATTGGCTTGGTTGGCGAGATTTTTGGCAATTTTTTGAAAAAGTCGCCAATAGCGACGGTACAGTAAATTTTTATCGTAATAATTGAAAATGCATTGATAAAGGACACCTCTCATCAAGCATTTTATAATATATTTGTATAAAATTTTTTGACGAAAAGGGATTCTTAAAATGAGATATTTTAATGCATTTAAAAAGACTCATACAGTAGATTATTTGTGTCAATCTGTCATAAAACTTTTAAAATATTAAGATATTATTCAGATATACAAGATTGAAAGACCCACACACACACAATTCCAATTAAATTTAGCAATTTTCCTTATATATTAGGTTAGGGAAAAAGTAATCCATTATTTTTTCGGTAGACGTCTGTAGTGATCAATATCTCGTGAGGTATCTAACGAAGTTAACCGGATGTCAGCAGTTGTAACGCGCAAGACCTAAAAATCTACATGAAAGCTGTTTTAAACCTTTTTACAAAGTGAATCCAAAAGAAGTTACATAAAGTTCACGTAAAAATAATGGATTTCTTTTTCCCCAACCTAATATTTCAATATTGGATCTATGTTTGAACATTAGATCTATCCTACGGAAAGCGCAATATATAAAGAATGTTCGGTACTTACGCTGTAAACAGGAATAAGTATCCCTTTTCTTCACTTTACACAGAAAATTTTAAGCTGTTATATAAGACATTTTCTTTTCTAATATATTTCGATACTGTAAATATTAATAAAAATTTTAGAAACAAAATTGATTATTCTGTTCAACAACGGAAATTATAAACTGCGATAAAAATCTACTATAGCAAATTTTTGTCAATTTAAGGAATTCACAATAAGAAAAATAAACCATCCATATTATAAAACCATTATTGTATGCCAAATATAATAATTGTTTCAAGTGTATTGATAATTTTATAACAAATATGCTTAGAGCAACAATAGCTTTCCGAAATGAGAGTAAAAAAATATTTCTAAATATCATTCTAGGAAATTTACAGAAGCAACGATAAGGAAATTCTCTTGCAATTTCTTCACGGAAGATTAAACAGAAGACTTGACCTGGGAATCTGCTTTTGACAAACATTCACGAAGCAGAAAAGTTACGACCAACATGTTCCACGTGAAGCGAACCGCTTCGCATCAAATTAAATCTTACAAATAAGGAAAGAAAAGAAAATACTGATGTGATACGTTAAACAAAGTGCAGTTTCTGTTTCCAGCTTTTCTCCTTTTCTAATGCAATGTTCTGGTGATATCATGCAGCTTCTGGTGTCTTTAACCAAAGAGAAAAAAGAACAGCTTTCGTTTAATGTTTGTCAGGAGAAACGGAGGCTTGAATAGTAGATTGTGCAAGAACCTTTTCTAATAAAGGACAAAGTTTTGGCTTTTGATTTGCCTTATAAAGTCATTTGTTTCGCTTTAGACAATGATAATTTTATTGAATTTCGATTTCGATTCTTTTAATAATGGTCTTGTGAGTATAAAAAACATCCAAGTACTTTTAATCTAAATATTAAAATAAAAGAATTTCTATTGTAAAAATTATTCCAAGACAAAATTAATATTTTAATTTGGTAGTGTTTTAGTTTTAAAGTTGTTTTTAGTTTTTTATGAAATACTTTAAATTTTTAATAAATAAAATAAATCAATCTTAAGTTTATTCCCGTATATCGAAAAGTTTCTTCGTTAATATTCAAATAATTGTTTCCCATATTTCTTCATTTATATTTGAATTAACGAATATTTGAAATTCTCTTCATTAATATTCGAGACTCCCTGTAAAAAATGCCTTCGTTATTATTCGCAAAAATATTACAGAAAATCTTCATCAGTTATTGAATTTCATTAAATTTTTGCAGTTTCTTATCATTCAGTTAACTCTGATAATTATATTTTCAGTAAATTTGTCATAAATATTAAATTTCTATAATTGATCTGAAGTGAAAGACTCATTTTATTTATCTATTGAAAACATTTTAATGTTGGCTTTTAATCTCCAAGAGACCAAATATTTTTTAAAAAAATTCCAGAAGCTGAATATCTTTTGAAAATAATACTGTATGACTATAAAAATACAAATATAAATTAACAGCTCAAAATGTATGAAAAGTTATTCATTAATTTCGAAATTTTATAGCAAGATTTCATATAATTTACTTGTAAGAATAAATTTTTCTTTGCCGTCAAGACTCAATTAAATTTTATCAACTTTTTTCTCTTAATTTTTCACAATTAAAGTGCATTTTAAATTCTTATATGAAAACTAAAACAAAATTTCAAAAATAAATTAGTATTGAAACTTTCTAAGCGTGTTAGATGTTGTATGGGGAATGGGGTTAATTATAAATGTAAATTATTCTTCACTTAATTGTGTTTTTATTCTAAAAACACATATTCTTTAACTGAGATTTTTATATATGTGATTGACAACACTACTGGCATTAAGCCAACTAAATGTTTTCTGTACAATGGAATTAACAATCTCATTTTTCTCTCTCTTCTTGGTGTGAATCCTTACAAATCCTAAGCGGAAATTCATCATGCAATCCAAAATCAAAACAAAAGTCACACTATTTTACATACACAATTTTACTACAAATAAAAATACACCGTTTCTAAATATAAATTTAATTTTCCTGTAAAATTAATATTTAGCAATTTTTCAGATGTGTTTCTCCTTAACTCGATTCCTTATAAAGTATTAGTACCCCCAAAATATTAGGTTGGGGAAAAAATAATCCATTATTTTTTCGGTAGACGTTTGTAGTGATCGATATCTCGTGAAGTATCTATCAAACAATTTCAGACTTATGCTTGTTGGAAAGCTGACATTTGACACTAAAATATCCTCTTGCGGTTTTTTGTTTGATAAATTCAGTTACGAGTACAAGGTTTTAAAAATGGAAGACAACAAACAGAAAATTCGATACATTTTCGTTTTTCTTTGTTACGGCGAAAAAGATTGCCGGGTGGCTAAAATTGTGAAAGGTGTTTATCGTCCTATATAAGACTGTAACAACCAGTTACTTACAATTTTTGTTTCGTCGATTCCATTCGGGTATTTTTGATGTTAGAGTTGCGCCTCGCATGTGCATACAGCATCGTCGAAAATGTCTGCAAAATATCAAAAATTGTCGAAATTGACCGCAAGTCAGCAGTAGTAACGCGCAAGACCTAAAAATCTACATGAAAACTGTTTTAAACCTTTTTACAAAGCGAATCCAAAAGAAGTTACTTAAAGTTCAGGAGGAAAATAATGGATTTCTTTTTCCCCAACTCAATATAATGTAAGTTGAATCTATTTTAGAAACCATTTTAATGTCTAATTTTCTTAATATAATTTTTTGTGTGGTTCATTTGTTTTGCCACGTGATATTAATCTATAAATTTTTTGTTAATTGTTTGTCTTAGCAATTAAAATCTTTATAAATTTCAATTAAAATTTAAAATTAAATTTTAAATCAATGACTTAATAATTTAAAAATAAATTAGCTTACATATTAACGAAGTCTGTACTTCAAAAACATCCTAAGATATCTTCATTGATTTCTCTAAATTAAAACATTTCTTGTAAGATGAGTAAGCATGATACTAAATTAGTAGGATATATTTAAAACACTTTTTATTCTTGAAAAATATTTTCATCATTTTGAACTTTTTTTAAAAAAAATACTTATGTTATAATGGTTAAAGATTTTACAAAATAAGCTTAACTTTTTTATAAATACATCTTTCACTGACATTGTGAATGCAGTTATTAGTTTATTGTTAGTTTTCATTAGGAAATGGGTTCTTTTAATTTGTAATTATTTTAAATTTTGATTAAAATTGAATAATGGCAAACATATATAGTTATAGTCTCACAAGTTATTTTTACTCTTTTTGAAAATCATTTTCCCGCCTTATTCAGCATTTTACTCGCAATGAACATTGCGTAATTTGGTTTACCTAAAAGTAAATGTTATTTAAATTCGATACATAATTGAAACATCTACTGTGTTTCTTTGTAAGATAAGTATATAAAATTGTAAGAAAAAAATCCAAAAAAGTAGCATGTTCATTTAAGTCATTAAGAAAAAAAAACCTATGTTTTCCAAGCATCAATAATTTCAATTTTATAGCGTCGTCTTTATCAATACAATTAGATTAACAATTCAGTTAGCAAACATTATATGAATATCACGTAAATTTATATAGGCGAATATTGAACGGATTTACCCTGAAAAAATTATTATTTTATTTCAATATCAATAAATAATTTTAGTATTATTGACTAGTAATTATAATTTAAAAATTTTTAACAACTTTGGACATTTTGAAATATTAGCTTGGGGAAAAGAAATCCATTATTTTTACGTGAACTTTTTGTAACTTCTTTCAGATTTGCTTTGTAAAAAGGTTTAAAACAGTTTTCATGTAGAGTTTTAGGTCTTGTGCGAAGCTACGACTGCTGACATGCTGTCAAGTTTAATAGTTTTGGATATTTTATAGACATTCTCGACGATGTTGTATCCATGCGAGGTGCATATTAGCATCCAAATACCCAAACGGAATCGACGAAACCAAAATTGGGCGTAACTGGTTGTTACAGTCATATATAAGACGATAAACACCTTTCACAATTTTAGCCACCTGATTAGCATTTTCGCCATTATAAAAGAAAAACTAAAATGTATCGAATTTTCTGTTTGTTGTCTTCTATTTTTAAAACCTGGTACTCATAACTGAATTAATCAAACAAAAAACCGCAAGAGGATATTTTAGTGTCAAATGTCACCTTTCCAACGAGCATAAATCTGAAATTGTTTGATAGATACCTCACGAGATAGCGATCATTACAGACGTCTACTGAAAAAATAATGGATAACATTTTCCCCAACCTAATATTATTTTATAAAAACATAAATGTAAGTTTTAAAAAGGTAACAATTTATTTAATTTGTAAAATAAGTTTACGAGAAGTGTATAGGACTTAGGCTTTCTTTGATAGTAACCAATAGTATACAAGATAACTTTCAAAATATATAACCAGAACATGTGATCAATAAGTCTCTTTCCAATTAATTATAGTATTCCTTATTATCTAATATGGCAATCTTCTTATATTTTTGGATTGCAATCCAGAATCGAGTTTAACACAAAACCACCATATGTACATACATATTTTTTAAAATATTCAATATTATTGACTGAATACCATTATTGAAGGGATAACTTTCAATGTAAAGTTTTCTACAATGCAGAGGAATATATATAAATAAATTTCTTTTAAAATAAACAAAACCTTGCAACTCTTTAGAGCAAATCTATGTTTATTTAAAAATTTAATTAACTTCATAGTTTGTTACCAAAAACTTTGTTTCATAATTAGAACAATACACAACAGTATTGCACAGAGTTTTCCAAAAATAAATATAAGACGATTTTAATTATGTAGTCAAAGACTAATGTCTTAATAGTCAATAAGTTAATGTCTTAAATCTAAATTATATAATCAAAGCCTTAATTTGTCAAGCCCCTTCTTTTCAATATGATGGTTTTTCTTTTATATTTTATCGAAAATCAAATACGAAATTTTTGGACAAAATTAACACAATTTCCATAAGACATAAGTAGAGATTCATGATTCTCTATTATTATAATTATAATCCAATATATAGAAATTTGTTAAAAATTTTAAAATTATTTTTATAATATCATCAAAATAATCGATATTTATTTTGGGTATAAACTTCTTTATACACTTTCTTGAGTATATACTTTGGGTAATTTTTTTTTTTATAAAAAAAACGAGAGACTTTAAAAAAATAAAAGTTTTTACTACGAGATTAAAATAAGTTCACAATGACATAAAAAGAAATATCATTTTCTATTATATTCAATATTAATGAAATATACTTTCGCATCTTCCCCATAATCAAAGCAAAAAGCCATAAATATTTATTGCATAAGTTAACATTCAAACTAGATTCATCATAAAATTTCATCCTTTCGGAACTCTAAACATCATAAATGTGCTCATAATAAAACGGTAAGGCATAAATCTCTTACAGTCATTTCTTAATGTGGAATTAGTAGTTTTTTCCTACTATAAATATTTAAGATATTGGCTAGTGAGTATTATAGTGTAATTTATTGCATCTGAAGAAACTATTCAATTGGATATTAAAATATAATGTCCTATAATTCAATAAAGGGGAAATAAATTTAATAAAATAAAGATAGTGGTTTTAAAGATTAAATTTTCTTCGATGTATCGATTTTTAGATGCTACAAAAGTTAGAAGTCGTGAATACTTTTAGGAATGTCACTTTTTAATTCAAAGTTTTCATCTCCACACACAAGAATAAAGTAATAAATAAAAGTTTTATTGATTTAAAACTTTATATCAGACTGAGTTTATATGCATGAGTACACAATTACTTTCTTTTCATCGTTTAAACTGAAAACTCAAATTTTTCCTTTTTTACTCATTTTCAAATTATAATGAATTCTCAAAACAATTTCTTTTTGTGTGTAGTGCTGCAAATAATGCCAACTTATATTGTTTCAGATAACACTGAACAGATTTTAAATTATAGCTATTAAAATCACAAAAGTCAAAATTCCATTCCATTTGACAAAGCTTGAGAGGAATTTGGATTATAACCAAATTTTAGGAAATATGTGGATTAATAGGATTCTATTAAGTCTCTCAGAAACTTAAAAAGTTCCTTAATGTGATATTTGGAGCTTCATTAAAATTAAATGCTTATTTAGATTCAAATTTATTATTTTCTTTATAGTGAATTACGAATAAATACAAACAGAGAAAATAGGTTTATGGTTATTATTTTCTTCCAGATGATTTTATATCTTATTATAAATATTTGTAATGTAATTTAAAATAGGATTTCACATTTTATTATTCGTATGTATAATAGGTTACCCAGAATGATTATATTTCTATACACACACATATCGTATATTTATAACATTTTCACAGATATAGTCGCATTTAAAATGTAATTATTATAAACAGTATACTTTTTCGGGGAAAAAACAGAGTAATTAGGAATACTTCTGAGCAATTGAAAAGGTAAGATGTTTAAAACATTTTAAATAGTATGATGCTTAAAATATATGAAATAGTAAAATGTTTAAAATGCAACTTTCAGTTTTCATTTTGAGTTCTGTGAAAATTATGCAAGAAAATAGATAATATGTACACTTCACTATTTTATGTATAGTGATATATATTTAACTATTGTGACACGAATAATTACTTAAGAAGTTTACCAATATTTCTTCATGACAACATTATCTCAATTTATACCCAATGTACCCAAAAACAACATTTACCTTATTTAAGTGCAATTATTTGTCACACACACACAAGAGAGATAAATTTCATTTTAATTAAAAATCTTTCAGATCCAAATTTAACAAATACCATATCTAAGTTAAAAACATATGAGATGCCTATGCTTAAAATGTTTGTTTAGACCATATAATGTGAAATTTTTAAAAAATTCTACACTTTGATATTTTATTTCTTACAATTTCCGGAATATAATCAATGTCTGAATGAAATTTTATTGCTTTATGCACCTGTTATCGAATTGTAAATGTCAGTTTGAATATGTGTGTGTTTTGAACACCATCTGCTCTATTTAAATGCAACCAATTATCACGAAAAATAAGAGTTTAATTTTATTGCTCTTAAAAATTTAAGCAAACATTGTGCTTAATCGTAAACTGTGAAATCAGCATTTTCAATATTTGGTAAGAAAACTCCCATTAGATATTTATTTGTAAAAGAATAATGCTGACAACAAGAAAATATGTAAAAATGACAATATGACTTTGACATTAGGTAAAATTCATCTTTAGTAGTAAAATCTAAGGAATTATTTATATTATACATGTAAAATATTACTTATTATAAGTCACATCATATTTTATATGGTAAACATTTTTTCTAAAAATACACATTATGGACGTATTTAAAATTCAATTTTTACCTACTCAGACTGTGATAAAACAAGTTCATACAATCAGCACCTAAATTTTAACTATTTTTCTACATTGGTCAACAATTTATACTTTGTAAGTTGAAATTAAGAGAAAGTAACATTTGATTCTCTAAACTGCAGTTTTTATTGCTCTTAAAGTTATATGGCTTGTCATTAAAGATTCGAATGAACAAATCTAAACTCACATTCAAATTTAAAAACCGCAAAGCTCTTTGAAGCATTAAAAACATGAACTCCATCATCCAATAAAATCGTTCCCTCCAAACGTTACAAAAACCAGGAAATAGCAATAAAAATCTTTTATTTCCCTACTTTTTGATGATTAAAGGGATTAAAAAGGGGAAAAACCTACACTCTGAGAGTGATCCTTCTCACCGTTTACTTAAACAGTTGCTTTTCGAAACATTGCTCCCTTATCTTGACAATACCTTCTGTTTCTTACTTAGATGAAAGGGATGGTTTTTCCCTCTCATTGTCTAGAAGAGATTTGGGGTAATGACGAAAGAAGGAAAAAGGGAAAAATCTTCGTTTCTCTTGTTCTTTTTTTTTTCTCCTTGCGTAGGAGAAGCAAAGAATCGGAATTAATTGGGTTAAAGCTTAGGCGCTCGCTAAAACAGAAGGGATTCTTTGAGTAACCGAATCCTTTGGGCTCATTAGGCCACTCTCTACTGACCTCTCCCCATCCCACCAACGGGATGGTCAGCTGACGGGAAGATGCCAAAAGTACTTCTTTTTTGTTCGATGATTTTTCCCTTTCTCCCTTTGTTTTATCCATTCAGAGAGCAGAGCTGTTAGTGGAATCCTAAGCTTTGCTTTCTGGTTATCATTTTCTATTTACGCAACTGAATGGATGAATTCTTATGGCTTAGGGGAATAGATATCATATATCAGCAAACAGAATCCAAAGAACCCGTATATTTGGGAAGATTTCCTTACTATTTGGAGGTTCTTAGAAAATGTTATTAATTAAATACTAAACTTTTTCTATGAATTGTAAAATAAATCAAAATATGCATTTTAAAAAAGTTACTTATAAACAAAATTTAAAACTAATGAAATAGTTTTATTTATATCAATTTTTTTTTTTTTTTTTTTTTGTTAAATGTGAAATGCATTTTCGAAAATACCATCATTGTTTTCGAATTTATTGATTAAAGTCAGTTGTTTTAATTTGAAATAAATATCGAAAAGATATTTATAGCTTTCTAAGTTTTTGCTTTTATGCGTATGCTTAGAAATATCATTGCATATGCTTAGAAAAAATTATAATTTATAATTTTCATGGTTTTCTCCGAAATCTATAAAAGCATAAAATTATATTCAGTAGTACAATTATATTACTTACTAAATTTGCATTATAAAAGAATAATGAAATATTTCGCTGTGTGTGTGTATAATGTTAAATATTGAAAATACGTAATTATTATTTATGATTGGAAAAACATGCGCGCGCAGCCTCTCTCTTCTTCATGTCAGCAATGTAAAGTTACATTAATATATAGGAATAATAATAACTTAATATTAATTAATTATAATCTACATTAATACATAAACATTTTTATATTCTAACATTAATGATAATATTACATGTAGATTATAGAATATTACTAATGAGATTGGCACATACACAAATGTTTACATTATTATTGAAATTTTGAAATTTCCAACATATCGGGCACACACATAGTATTTACTATAAAAAAAACGGTCTTACTTAAGTTATATTGTTAAATATTGAGTTTCGTTGTAGATCAATGTTTGAAAAATATATTGGTTTCTCAACTCATACGTAAAGTATATATTACTGCCTTATACTATTTATTACTAGCATAAATATTACTCGAATATATGTCGAATGAAATTTTCCTTATTTTTATTAGAACAGAACCAAAGATCATATAATTTACAACAAGATAAACTAATGCTTTATGTTAAAGAAAAAAAGGTCACTTTATAACCTTTACTTTTTTCTCTTCTCGCGAGTTCTGAAAAATAAAGACTTGTAATTAGATAATTTTAAAATAATTCATTTCTTTGGACTCAATAATTGTTAATAATCAGAAATAGTGATTATGAATACTTTTGAAAATTGTAACAATATAACATATAATTTTAATATTTAATATATTACGTTTAAAATACCCCGTATAAAATGTAAATAAAAAGTGTGTTAGCAACATGAAAAATGCATTTATTTTATGGAAATTTTTCACGAACATTAATGTATAAAAAAAGCTTTCACTTCTAATCTTTATTACTTAACAGTTGATAATATTTCATTTGAAATCTTTCTTTTTTTTTCTTTTTTAAGAGTACTGAAATTTTACAATCTCGAAAAAAATGCTACATCGTTAAAATTCATTTAAATTTTAAATAATTTCATTAAATGTACTCATTAATTTATATAAATATATCATTTTCTAAACAATTGAAATATAACCTAAATAAATATTTAGCATTAAAAGAAGTTTAACAATATTTTTTAACAGTATAAAGCACAATATATACAGTGTTAAACATGTTTCATTAATAATATATGCCTTTAATAATTTTAATCTTTATTCAGTTTAAAATTATTTTAAACTAATAGAATTTGATTTTATATATTTTTAACATTTTCCATATCAATATAGTTTCTTAAATTATATTTCTTGACTGTGATTCACAACATATGTCATGTTGGGCATTATCTTACTGAATGGTTTGTGATATAGTCAAAAAAAAAAAAAAAAAAAAAAAAAAAAACAGAATATTAATAGAAGAATGCTATCTATGTACCACTGAGTTGCAAGTAAATCAGAAATAATTATTAAATGTGTCTTAATTTCAAAGATAATGGGGCCAAAGCCATGATACCTTGTCTAAAACGTGCCTTGATTAGTATAGTATGAGTAGAATTCAAATTGATGCTGCTTTCATTGTTGGAAATTATATTCGTTACTAAAGAATATGTATACAGTCAAAACATTTATAAGTTGATAGAGTCTGGCAACAAAATTATCGTTCTTAACAAAGTACTTGAATAGTTGGTATTGAAAATTATATTGATGACAATCACTCTGTTTCCCTATATAGTGTCTGGATTAAATGTTGTTGTTGTCTTTGTGCCAGCTAGACTGGCAGTATGGGTTTGCGCTACTCCACTTTTCCAACTGCACCGTAATTTGGGGTGCAGTCCGACTTCTTCAGTACATACATGCCATAGGTACTTATTTATAGAACTGGAAACCATATACAATCCTTTTATACAAGGAAAGAAAGACAAGAGAGAGAGAAACTACAACCATGCCCGAATGGAGATTCGAACGCAGGGCCTCCCCATCTGCTGTCTGTCCACCCACCCTGTCCATTGGCATGCTGACCAATGGACAGGGTGGGCGTCTCTGAATCTAATTTTGATGTTAATTGACATTTATAGATGTGTCATTCGTACTAGAGTGATTACGTTGCTGTATTAAATATTGCTCAACAACATTGGAGCCATTTGTTGAGTCATATTTTTATCTATCCAACTAATTTCTTCCAATCAGATTGGATGACTTATTTCAGATTCATACATACGTTCGTAAGGTGAGGAATACTTTGTTTTTGAAAGATTTCAACAATAACAGAAATTTTGACTATCAGATTGAGAATTGTACTTCATATACACTTGCTAAATAAGCACTTCATTTATAATATAACTTTAGGTAATATATGTTAAATAATTAATTTTAAACAATTTATATTTTCAATTAAAATGTGTCTGAAAAAGACTCCATTAAAGTCGAATAAATTCTTCTTTGTCTGTTGGTTTCTTTTTATCATGTATTGAATAGGAATAAAAGATTTATATCATGTCTGATTCTTTTTATTTCTATCTTTTTCGGAATAAAATGCTTAAGAAATAACTATTAGTGTTGAACAATGGTAGATTGATTTTGCATTTTTGACATCATTCATGATATATGTCTGGGAGTTTTCCAACTTTCATGTTTAAAAATATATAAAGATTTATAGTAAACATATTAGAACTTGTCTGAAAAATACATTCATCCATTTTATAAAACCGCTTAATCAACATATTCACACACACACATTGAGATTTTGTTTTCATGCATCTATCGCAATTTGGAATAATTACTAATTTATTTTTAATTAACTTCCAGTATTTATTCTTTTAATTTGAATTTTTGTAATTATATTTTAATAGAGCCATGCAGTTGATTTTTTCAATCGTATGTGATACACATTTAGTCACACACAAAAGTAATGCTCTGAAATTTTAATCGTAATCAAATTATAAAATGGCACATAAATAAGCCAGATCCATTTCAGCTTTTTCCCCCATTTTAAAAACACTATTAAATTTAAAAGTTGATTCTTTTAACACAACACTTTTTTTCAATTATAATATCGTACTTTCTAACATCCTGTCACATAGTTAAAGTCTTTACCACCTCAAGTGAGATAAAAAATTTTCCCCCGGTAAAATTTATAACTCGAAATTAATTCTATAAACTTGGTTAGTGATAAAGTTGCTTTAAGGAGTTCACTACATGAAAAAACAAATAAATGACAAGGCTGAGATACGTAAAATCGTTTTAATACGTTAAAAAAAGAAGTTACCTAACGCATGTTGAATTTTACGGAAATGGCGGCGAGAACTCGAATAAAAATGAAAAACTGCCAAACAGTACCATTTCGCCAGCGGGTCAAAACGGAAGATGTAGTGATCTACTTAAAAGGTATGTGTACTTCCCATGCCGCTGAATACTTACGTTTTGGCACACATCTGCGGCGAAAAGTCCGCTGAAAGAATTTCCGATACTTTTGTTGGCAGTCGTTCAATTCCCAACAACAACAATAAAAATGTCGATGTGGTGGGAGTGAGCATTAGACTGTCCTCCTTTTCGCGCTACTGCTGTCTCTCCATGATAATTCTGACGAGGGCAAACATGAGTTATGACACCTTTTCCAAAAGCAGAGCTTATCGCTTAGAAATGGTGACACTTTTCGCAGCCAAGTACCAATTAAATCCGAGGCGAAGCCTTTATTTATATTTGAAAATGTTTTGTAATGAAATAATGAATGCATTTCAATTTGTAACTGTAACTGATGTTCATAAACATCTTAGATATTCTCATCTGGCCAAATAGTAGGCCCAGGCTTTTTAGAATATAAAGTTTTGAGTTCATTGACAGGCATTATAAGAGCAAGGGATAAGTGTTGCGCTTCTGCTCTCTTATCTCTTGCTTCAGAATGCACTTTCTTCATCGTGGATGCATGGTAGCATTTTCCCGGTTTTTCCCTCTCGAAAATTCAATATGGTTCACTGTATATGAAAATATCATATTATGCGATGGATGTATAATTAATATAACTATCGATAGTTAATCGATTTCAAAGGTTGTAATAATTCATGAGATTTATCTGGACATTATCGTGGTTTTGATGATCGTCAAATGACAGGGTCAATATCTGAACTTAGGATTTCTTTCCAAGGCTATATTATATAAAAATAAAGAATATTACATCACGAGTTGGTAATGAACCATCTTTATCGATTGTAAGTTATGAAGATTTATGACATTGTCAGGATTTAGTACCATATACCATGTTACAATAGTGACAGCTTCAGCAAACTGCTAAGTTGTGTCAAAGTTTTAATGAAATAAATTAAGAGAAAAATGTCAGAATAGATTTCAGTACTTATGCTATATTTTTTTCCATCTAATATTTAATAGAATATTCAAAGAAATATTTTTCCTCAAATTCTTTTAGTCACAAATGTGGTAAGAATCTTATAATATTGGCAGTCTAAATTAATTAAAATATACTTTTGAACACAGCTATCGCATCAATTTCATGAATGTATAATAAATATTTACAATTAAATAACTTATATTACAGAAGTGTTGACAAAGTTTGAATGCTTACATAATTATTAAGTATCTTTGATTCGATTATACAGTAGTTATAGTCCTTTAATTTCTCACCTTATTAATCTAGTTTTGAATCTCGGTAGAGTAACATGTCTTCGAATATTTGAGGTAATTTTATTCCAGTCTGTCGCCCACTGCATAGACTTAGTTTTGGCTACATTTATTAATATACAAAATACGATTTATCAAAGCTCTTTTCAGAGTTTGTCTTCATCACTAATTTGGTACAGTACAGTACCAAATGAGTAATTTGGTACACTAATTTGGTACAGTAATTAGTGTTTGATTTCTCATCTGGTTATATACATAAACAGGTGTTATCAAAATAATGGAAGCATCTATTGAAAAAGTATCCCCAGAGGTTATGCCGTTTTAGACCCAAGCATTGTCATTTGCCTATAGTTTAAGCAGTAAAAATATGTGTTTAGCGAATTTTGTCGGCAGTAATTGGAAATAATAAATATAGTGCCAATATATATCATAATATTTAAGACTTGATTTTTTATTTAAATTCACTTATTTATGCATAAACGTATGCATGCACATCGTCAAAAAATACATATGATTTAGTTGTGTACTAAGTACATATGACTTACTTTTCCAGTTAAAGATTAATTAGTAATCTATATATTGCTGTTATTTTAAAGCTGAACCATGACTATTGAATATAATTTGATAAAATTCCTACTTGCAAAGACAATAGCTTTCTTGTTCAGAACGAATACAAAAAGTAAGATAAAAGTAACGCATTTATGATAGCATATAGTTACCTCTAAAATATTCGAATATGTGGTATTTATCCACATCATAAATATGTATCATTTTTCCACAGCTATTTAGTGTTTTAAAAAATATTTTAGCAGTTTTTTTATTGATGTCTATGAAAATAATAGTATTTCTTGTGAAATCATAGAAGATACAAACAACGAAATGTAATGGATTACTGTAATTGTATTCGTATGAATGGATAGAAATTTAGTTTAATTGCAACAAAATGTACACATAAATTATTTCACTCTGTAACAAATGATCTTTTTCAAGCACAAAGTGTTATTAAAAGATAAATAATTTTGCTTAAAAAGTTTCACTTCTTGAAAGGAAAAAAAAATTGCAAGCAAGATTCGCAATAAAAAGATCTTGCTTTTAATTTTTCAGTTCCTTTTGTTAATTCACACTCTCTCTAGATACAACTTGTTCAAATTTCTTTAATT
Organism: Latrodectus geometricus; assembly: GCA_026290005.1. Taxonomy (NCBI): domain Eukaryota; kingdom Metazoa; phylum Arthropoda; class Arachnida; order Araneae; family Theridiidae; genus Latrodectus; species Latrodectus geometricus. The sequence goes on from JAPDSC010127160.1 coordinate 20,745, forward strand.
GTTAGTAAAATACTTTTTATTCATCCCTTCAAGTACGAATAAATTTTTTTAAACTTATAGAGGATAACACTTGATATTATTAGAGTTTTTTCAAATATCTATTCATAAAATTAAATTTAATTAATTAGTTTTAGTCTCACATATGAAAAAACACATTACTGTGTAGTGGTGCCATCTGTTGACATCAACGGTTACTAACTCTATCCTGACATTTCTTACATTCGTAAATTTATTTATTTTTATTATCTTGTAAATGAGTTTATTACTCCCTATGAAAAGTCAACTTTGTGGTTTTGAAATAAATTAGTGAGAGAGATAAAACGTGTGTATGTGATATAAGAGAGAGTTTTTTCTAATTTAAAAAAACGAATGAAAATTATTTATAAAGTACTTTCTGATATACAGGGAAATAAAAAATCTATCTTGCAGAGGCTAAGTTGAAAGAACATTAGCGTAGAATTTTCATATTTTCAGATGGAATCTCGTCAAAGTATAAAAATAATCGAAGCAATAAACTAAACAAACAAACTCGACTGATGGTATCGAGCCTTGTTTAACAAATGTACAATGAGAAATTTAGGTAAAACTATATTTTAGGGTACCATTTAGTGAACTTGCCGATTTTCTAGACGCCATTCCTGTTTGCACCACTTACAGTGCTAACTGGTATGGTTTAATATTCAAAAATAATGCAACGTCCGTTGGATTTTTAAAATTCTAAACTCGATAAACCAATCAGAGCCTCGACTGGATCTAAATCAATCAGAACACGATTCGGTTTTGCCCAGCTTGGCTATCAATCGCGATCACAACTTGGCGAGAATCAAAGGGGCACCCTAAAGTATAGTCTAACCAAAATTTAATAAAAATTAACTAAAATATAAACATTTTCTTTGTTGACCTAAGTAAGAATTGATTTAAAAAAAGTTTTATATATATATTACTTGTTCTCTTAAAGTGCTTGAAACAACCAAAAATTCTGCACATCGCAATGTTTTGATCATTAAGAAAGTGTTTTCTTAGATTACAAAAGACGACATGCTTACCACGTAAATATCGTATCGTGCCAGTGTGATTTGATGTATGTCACACACACAAGCACCATTTTAAAATAAATAAGGATTTATATGTGACAATTCACTGCAAAATTCAAAATAAGTTCTTATGTAGACACAAAACTGAACAAAAAATTATTCCTTTTTCTTAGATGAAATATATATGTATATATATAATTCTCTTATTGTGTATTCTCTTATCTTCTTGAAATATAAGCAATCTGCTCATTACGTAAGTATATTCACTGAATATAAATGATCTGCTTATCATCTATCCAACTTATGGAAATGTAAATAGAGAATTAATTAAACAAACACCATTCCGCATGACAGAACCACAAGCAGCATTCCATGTATAGGAATTTATATTGATTTCAATTAGAACAGTAATACATAGGTCACTTTCGTTTGAAAAGCAATATTAGTCGATGCAATATTTGGAAATTGTGTATACACTCGAATTAATTTTATTCGGATTATTGTCACATACTCCTTTTTCGTATGGATTTAAAATTAAAAAAAAACTCAAATAAAGAAAAAGAAAAATACTGCAAAATCTTAAATCGGAGTACAGAGAACTTTGCTTTTAATTATATAAATAATACATTTATTTGCAAAATAATTATTGATATAGCTTTCAGATGAAACAAAAATCACTACTGGTGATATGATTGAATAAAAAAGACATGAGACCGTATTCCTGAGAACAATTTTCAAATTTTTTAGAAAGAGCGAATTTATACTTGGGGTGGACCATAGCTAATATGACAAAACACTCGTTAAATGTGTAAATAAATGCAATAAAACTTTTTTTAATAATCTGTTTTGCTATATTTTAATTGTGAAAAAGAACATTTTTATCATATTTCTTATGTATCCAATCAAATTGATTGTTTCTTAATAAGCCAACTTTATAGGAATAACATTTGGTTTTAAGTGCTTCGAAAACAACTCAAATAAATGTAATATGTCACTGTAAATTAGGTTGCAAATTAGGCATAAGTTCAATATAATTTTCTGTGCGTTTTCTTATAGAAAGCAATCACTACGCCTTGTTTAAGAGATTTCTTATTTCAAAAAAATAAAATTTCAACTAAAGATGTTCTTTTAAATATTTCTTACATTATGTTTATGTCTACAAAAATGTTTTTCCAATAATTAATTCTAGAATATTTAATTTTTCGTTCGTAATTTTCTTTAATTTGAATATACTTTCATTTACGCGCAATATAATGCATATGGATAATGGGTGTGCATAAATGCAAATTTTAATGCATTCGTGCATATATGTATGTATTAACATAGTTATTTTTATATTATTTATTTCACGAAATTTATTCATGCCGTGTCAGTATTTTTAAGAATTAAATAAATGGAAAATGAAGAAAACTATTGCTACAGAATTAAATATAAAATCACAATAATTAAAAAGTATATTACATACATAAAATGTACAATAATTATAATATACATGAGACTCCAAGCTTTGAAATGTCCCCGACAGGTGGCGTTGTATTCCATAGTGTATTTTAATATGAGAAAACATAATATACAGTGATTTACCTTCTTCACATATTTTGATCCAATTATTATTATTATTATAGTTATTATTATTATTTGTAATTTTTTAGGACAAATTTTAAAGATGAAATTTGTTCGTCAATCAAAGATTACAAATATATAAGTTCTTTTCTTCGTTACTGAATATCAGCTATTACCAAAAATAACTATCGACACGTTGTTAATCAGTTTAATACACTTTTGAAATACACTTTTTAAGGCTTTGGCTGCAGCTCTTTTCTTTATTTCTTTCAAAAAGGGCTTTCAGATTTATAGTAATTTAAAGTTGAAGAACCCTTATTTATAAATGCTGATCGTTTTCAAAAATGATTATAATCTGTTTGATATTTATTTAATTGATGAAAATGCGCGATTTGACATAGTAGGCATATTTTTATTCCATGATTATGGATTCCCATTAATTTTTTTTCAAAAAACATATTATAAGATTAATTATTAACGCATGCAAATAATAACCTTTGAAGAAGAGAGCAAAAGTACTTTCATATCTTTTATAAAAGGAATTTTAACTTTTAAATTATTCACGTTTAAATGCAAAAAAGCTCTTCGATAAGACATCGGAAAGTACTTAATGCACTTTACTTTTATTCTATCATTATAAATATTTACTTGTAAAATGCATTTTTTCATGTAATTTAAAGTTTAAAAGTTAAAGTAGTCTCTCAAAATATATTTCCAAAAGATATCAAAAGAACTCTGGGATTTTTCACAGATGACAAATTCTTATAAGATTTCTACTTATAAACAAGTATCGGAAATTCTTGGCTAGAAAAAAAATTATCCGTTTATCGGATTACATTCTTCTGGTTCTTTACGTCCATTTTAGTACGAATCTTTTTCCATATCAGAACAAGTTTTCTGAGTAAGTTTAAATTTGAATATTTTGCGTTATTTCTTTTTACTTTCAATTTTAAAATTAATTAAATTAGAATAAATATAATAAATAACGTTTGTTTTAAAGTTTACACTCTCTCTTATGAATAGTAGGGCTTAAGTTTAGCTGTTGGAGAGAAACTCTGGGTTAGGTACAATTCCGGTGAAACCATTCCAAACAGTTGAAAACCAATCAAAGATCAATCAGACAAACCATTCGAAGACCAATCAGAAGAGAATAAGAGGATACCATAAATTCATCATCGTCAATTGATAGTTATTTAAAATCACTAAGAAATCTCTCAACGTGCTTTGAAATTGCAATCCAAATCTCAATTAGTTATGTTATTTCATGTATACTTATATATACAAGTATATATATATACATATACACTACTGGCCATTAAAATTGCTACACTAAGGAAGAAATGCAGATAACAAAATGATATTTATTGGACAAATATATTATACTAGAAATAACAAGTGATTAAATTTTCAAAACATTTGGCTGTATAGATCCTAAGAAATCAGTACCCAGAACAACCCCCTCTGGCAGTAATAACAGCAGTTATACGCCTGGGCATTGAGTCAAACAGAGATTGGATTGCATGTACAGGTACAGATGCCCATGCAGCTTCAACACGATGCCGCAGTTCATCAACCGTAGTGACTGCCGTTTGGTGACGAGCCAGTCGCTCGGCAACCATTGACCAGACGTTTTCTATTGGTGAAAGATCTGGAGAACGTGCTGGCCAGGGCAACAGCCGAGCCTGTTTCGTATCAAGGAAGGTCCGTACAATACCGGCAATATGCGGTCGGGCATTATCCTGCTGAAACGTAGGGATTCGCGGGGCTCGAATAAAGGGTAGAGTCACGGGTCGTAACACACCAGAAATGTAACATGCACTGTTCGAAGCACCGTCAATGCGAACAAGAGGTGACCGAGACGTGTATCCAATGGCAATCCATACCATCACGCCAGGTGATGGGCCAGTATGACGATGACGAATGCACGCTGCTAGAGTGCGTTCACCACGATGCCGCCAAACACGGATGCAACCATCATGATGCTTTACACAGAACCTGGATTCATCTGAAAAGATGACGTCTCGCCATTCGTACGCCGAGGTTCGTCGTTTATCTCACCATTGAAGACACTCTTGTCTATGACGCAGCGTCAAGGGAAGCCGCTGCCATGGTCTCCGAGCTGAGAGTCCATGCTGCTGCAAACGTCGTCGAACTGTTCAGGCCGACACTTATTGTCTTTCAAACGACTCCGTTTCTTGACTCACGGCTCGTGACGTGGTTGCACGGTCCATTACGGCCATGCGGATAATATGCCTGTCTTCTCGGCTGCTAGTGATAGGTAGCCGTTGAGATCCCGCATGGCATTCCGTATTACCGTCCTGAACCCATCGATTCCATATTCTACTAACAGTCATTGAATCTCGACCAACGCTAAGAGCAATACTGCGATAAGATAAACCGCAATTCCTGTACGCTACAATTCGATCTTTATCAAAGTCAGAAATGTGCTGGTACGCATTTCTCCTTCTTACATGAAGCATCACAACAACTTTTCATCAGGCAACAACGTTCAAATGCAATTTGTGTATGAGGAACCGGCTGAACAATTTCCTCATTTAAACACAATGTAGGTGTCGCTACTGGTGCCTGCTTTGTAGCAATTTTAATGGCCAGTACTGTATATATATATATATATATAATAACAAACCAAAATTTTCAAACTAAATTAAATAATGGAAATTTTTTATGTGCCTTTCACTTGTTTATTCATAATTTCTAGTACTTCACGTATTAGGATATCTATAAAATCGCATAGAAAGTAATTTTATACAGTAAATATTAGAACTGATGTTGCTTTATAGTTGATGTAGATCCAACTGATATCAAGAAATACCATCGGTAGATGACTGAATAATTTTTTGGACTGTACGAATCATTTATTGTGTTTGAGAATTGAGAGTGTCTGTATTTATCTCTCAACAAATTTAGTGTTGTCTGGATTGGTGTTGATCTCAGACAAGATATGCAGGATGTGAATAGAAAAACGTGGCATTTTTTGACAAATCTTGCTTTTTCTCATTGCTGATGAACATTAAGTACAAATATTTGTAAGAAAAAAGAAGTCATCGACTCTATCAAGCATTTATTACTAATTTACATATAGCCGTAATACAAATGTGATGATCGAAGGAGTAATCTAATGGAATGACTGCAGCCATGCTATAGGATACTTTGACGCTTTGCAGGTTATTTAACGAAATTTTTCAGCCGTTGGTATCGAATCTCATAGGTGCAGGATGTAGATAAGAAAATGCTTTTCCATTTACTGGAAGACTTTTACTTATGTTTATAAAGATAAAACAAGCTTTCAAGATTTTATTTGATTTGGTTTATCACTCAATGATCATGAATGGCTGCCTATACTATATAAACAGGTATCTATGGCATGTGTGTTAAGAGGTCAAGTCAGTCTTCTGCCCTAGTGGTTCCTCCCCAAAAAGAAGCTGCATACTACCCTAAGTCAGATCTTCTGCACCTGGTGTGGGCTTTCCTGCACTAGGGGGATAAGCAATAACAACAACAGATATATCAATTCCAAAAGCAGTTTTTTCACCCCTCAATTTATTATTGAGTTAAAGATTTATATTATTGAGTTTATAAAGATTTATATTATTGAGTTAAAGATTTTTTTTTTACTTTAGTATCACACCATTCGAAATCAAAGTTCTCGGGGTTGACCCCAGCCATTATTGAACTAAGGTGGTGATTTTCTCTGTTCTTCATCTCTTACCCCACAGTATTCTTACCTACACTATTTTGATAGTGATATATCGCTGCTTTTTCAACGTACATTTAACGGCATAAATCTTTCCTTATACATGATAATATTGCCCTCTATTTATAAAAATCTCTCCTGAAAAGCAATATAGCGAGGTGTGTGCTATACAATAGCATTTAGCAATAAAATATCCATTACGTAGTGTCAAATATCATGATAATCTTTCAGGGCCTAAAACGTATTTACCACAGTGCAAAAACACATTTATTAAAGCATTGCATAGTACTGCAAAATGATGAATGAAATTATCGATAAAATAAATTTTAATAATCTGTGAAACTTCAGTAATGCTTTTTGATAACGAACACTTTTGGGCAAATAAGGAATTCTTTAGCTCTTTAAGAATATCGCAGTTCTCTGAAAGTTTGGGGCATTGCCATGCAGTAAAAAATTTCACGCGTGCTTGTACCAAAATTTACAAATCAATGCGACAAGATATCGATTTAAGATATTGATCATTGCGCCCACCCACGCTTTTTAAACTCCTTCCCTTTCAAGAAATGTATTACTGTCTAAGAAATCTGTTTCTCGGAAAGTTCTTTTTTTTATTGTCTTTTTAAGGGGAAAAAAGCGATACAAAAGAACAATCCATTGATGACACTTTTTTCTTTCTGTTAGATAAGACAGCCAAAGAGGGAATTTATTTTGTCCGATAGGGAATATTCTTTATCACCGCAAAAACATCCCGATATCTGTCCCGAAAGAAGTGTAAGCGCTGGTCTTTTTGAATACTTTTTCCCCCACTTCCCTGCGGTGCTATTGATTTTAGACTAATAATTCTCCTCTACCAATACGTGGAGCTATTTCATATCTTCCATTTTTTTATTTATGTGTTGGCGTCTTTATTAAATAGTATATTTTCTATCTCCTTATGGGCTTCTCCTTTGTGCTGAAGAATTGTAGGTATAACTTATTTTCCTTATTTAAGTTTCTAAAAATTTATTTTAACAAAAATGTTTTCAATAAAAGCTTTCAACTATTTGATTATATGATATTCTTAAATTTCTTAAAGTAACACGCTTTAAACATTTTGAATTACATTTTATTAATTTAAGCATAAAAATTTTTCTATGTACTCTAAGAATTTCATGTACATATTTGTACAGAAAGTCACAATTGTGCTTCTACAGAAACTTTTATGTCTTAGAATACACAATAACCTATTGTTATTTTCTAGATAATATTTATAAATTTACAAATAAACGACTCAATCTAAACTCATTTGCACATATTTATTGGTATCTGAGAATTTTTTACATAGTATAATATATATATATATATATATATATATAATGTAATAACAGAAATATACATAAAATCAAAATTGCAATAAGGATTTTTCATTTTAAATTTTGAATAATTAGTAATAATATATCTATACAATAAACTTTATGACACAAATATCAGATTAATATACTTAATATTTTAAATGTATAAAAAAAATCTACCCATGATTTTTAACTTATACAGAGCATTCTAAAGATTCGTAAACAAGCCAAAAGAAAATATTGATAGAAATGAGCTAGGTAGATAGATTTAGAAATAGGATAATATAGGAAAGTGTTTCACTGGAATTGTGTGAGCCACACAAAATATAAAGAAAGACACTTTAACGATGCAAAATAATTAAAAGTGCAAATCGCTTTACTACACATAAAAAAATTATTCAATAGCATTAAAGTAAGGAGTTATTGAATTCCAAATTTCGCATATTGATATTGATCGAATGTCGACATTCTAATAGTCTCATCACTATTTGGCACCCATGCACTATCATTTTAGATACAATACAGCAGATCGCTAATGAAAGTATTACAAGGCATTTTATCCTCATTCAAGTTGTCTTTGGAAAGAATCAGTAGTTAGGATGACCAATTCACCTATTCCAAAGAAATAAAAACTGAAACACTCTCCCCTAAGATTCGTCATTCATTAGAAAAGATGTGAATTCAGAAAAACACAAAAAGTCAGAAAACGTTCATACTAAAGTTGACTGCTGTGAAAAATGCATTCAAATATATACTGCAGTACTGTTTAAGTCTATTATATCTCACTTTAGAGCATTATAATGATCGTGGAAATTCTGTGACCTCTCAATGGAAACATTACACCAGATAATTACTCATTGCTTCTCCTAATATAAACAACCATTCTGGAAGAAAAATAGATATTTTACACCACAGATTTAATAAAAACTTACCAAAAGATTCATGTTCCCGAATTTGATATTCTAAAATCATTATAACACTGTTCAGCCATTTTGAATTTCAATATCTAACATTTTTTCTTCACAATGACAAATAAACATTCAAGTGTCTTAAGATACCTGGCTTTGCGACCTAGATTTTGTGTTTTGACAGTCATTCCACGTTAAAGAAGATATGCGTTGTTTCCATAATCTAGTACACAGCCCACTATTCTTGTTGCCTTGTAATCTATTTGATTGGAGAATTTTTCAGTCAATCTCTGGGTAACTCATATTTCCTGCAAAAAAGTTCCAAGTCAAATACAAAATCTGAAATGAACAATAATATCTAGCTTGTAATAAAACCAGTTTTCGTACAATGGGATTCAGTAAATTATCTCTATATATCAATCTATAATAACATAATTTCCTCTCCTCATCAACCAATTTATCTTTTACTATAATTATTTAAATAACATTTTGAGAAATTGTTCGAAGAAAATAGCTTCAGACAAAATTATAGGTATAGTGAAGTCATGTTTCAAATTCAAATATAAAGAAATGTCAAACATTAGACCTGCATAACCGATAACTCTTCCGTCCGATAACTCTCCGAATAGTTGTAAAATCTTGCACAACTACTGTATAGAGACAATTGAAGTGTATGGTATGCGTAAAATAACATTTCTGTGAATCTATTAAATATTTATTTTATGGCTGCTTACCTATTCCAAATATAAAGCAATTGTCTCGTAATTTTTTGTACCATGGTCACATGACGAGTCGAGAACTGAAATCACACCTTCTTCTACAAACTTCATTACCCCATTGGAAGGAGATTACAAACATGGTATATTTTACATACCCCAGTTGGAGTTACTGAATACTACGGATCTTAGATTGGGTTAAGTATATAACTCATTCACTCTCGATCACGAGAACATCGCCTCGTCCATCTAAGTCCCCACTGTCCTATAAAAGCCTGACAAATATCTACAAAAGTTGAAATTGAATTGATGTTCCCAAGCAATTTTAACTTAATAAGAGTTTGATTATGATCAAATTAAACCGTACTACAGCAGAAAAACTACAGTGACAGATATAACATTTTTTAAGTGAGTGGGAAATTCATATGGTTGACTGTTCTGATGGTTTTAATTTCATGCTGTGTATATAACTTTTTTATAGTAACTCCGAGTTCAAGTGTTTCTTTAAGTTTTGTTCTTATGGAATGTGGGTCTTGAAAGAAATGTCTGCTTCCTTCATTAAAAAATATAATTTTATTCCGTAGATAAAAAAATCTTTTAACTTTTTCCTGAATATTTATTATTGAAATAATGGTCTTGCTCTGACAGGATATGGTTCAAGATTGGCAGGCAGTAATGCAGAAGTGTAGATGTTTTTGTACAGGGAGATATATGTAAGAACAAATGGAAAATTGTTTAGAAATGATCTCATTTATGTTCATTTGCTGTAGTACATCTAGCCTATTCATCTTTGATTATTTTCAGAGGGTTTGAGGAAATTCAGGTTGTTTTATTTGAACTATTGCTAAGAATTTCTGTTGGTAAAGATAAGACGGTTCTGTGCATGACTTTTTCTGAATAAACATAGTCTTCCTAGATGGTAGATTCCATGCCTAGAAGAACGAACAACAATATTTCCACTCATAATTTTGATTCCAGTAGGTGACATTTCAGATTTCATCTTAAAGTTCTGTGTTGTTTCACGATAAAACAAAGGATTTCGATTACGTTTGATGATACGCAATCTTAGTGTTCATATGAAAACCAGGATAATTTTCCAAATTCTTAAAAAACTGGAAAGCAATCATTTGAATTCCCGAAGTTGGTCGAATATTTTTCAGTTTGAATTTTCAAAGCTTGAAAACCACGTCAACTTAAAGATTAGAGGATTTTAAAAATACCCCTTAAAATTTTTCTTAACTATATTATTTTATTTGTAAAATTTTATATAATGGGAGAATTCGATATAATAAAGGTGACTTTTTTAGTCTTTTCTTACAAAATCTTACTCATAACAAACTAAATAGATTTTAACTATTAACGCCAATAAACAGCCAATAAATGAAATAAAAATTTCCAAGTCATTTTTCTAATATAGCGCTGAAACCTTTTGGGTATAAATCTATCTGCAAGTAAAGTGAAATTAATATAACCTGTAAGTTCAAAAAAATCTTAATTTGAAAGACAAATAATCACAGCTCCACCTTCATTTCAGTAGTTCCAAAGTTTGATATCCACTTCAAGGATAAATGATTTTAGTAGTTCGGAATCCATTTGAAATTGTACAATAGTTTCCGTTATAATTACTTCTCGTACGCAATAAATGACCATTTACGTGCAAACAAACTAACCAAATAATTACTATAGTGAAAAACTGTTCAATAGAATATTTATATTAATTTTCAATAAAGTTGCTTAAAAAAATTGAAATCTAAATTCACTTAAATCATCAAAGTAGTTAAAAATGAATGAACGATGAAATCTTAAATGTGTTGAGTACAAGAAATATCTGTGTATTATTTATAAAAGAACCATACGTTAAAATTA
>JAPDSC010127160.1:31887-102160 GCA_026290005.1 Latrodectus geometricus
TTTAAGAACGAAAAAATAAGAGATCTTATATACACAGTTTTTTATAACTAATATTTAATTTGATATCTTCTTTTAATACCCAATTAATACGTATTATTTGGGAAATTGTAGATGATTTGAATAGTAATTAATATCATCAAATACGCAACGTAAAGAGTGATAAATATGGAAATCAAATAAATACGTAGGATGTATTATCAAATAATTACATTGTATAGTCTTCATTAACATTTTAGTTGCATATGGGAAAAATGTTGTTGCCCCCATGTTTTAAAATAATGCACTACTTGTTGAAAATTTAAATCGTGTTGATCAAAAGTCATTGTTAAAGTTAAATTAAATTTAAAGCAGAAAACAAAAGAGAGTAAGAAGTATTTCAGCAGCCAAGAAAATAAGAGAAAACAAATGTATTCAGACATGACATTTTACGTGCCTTCAAGCACGTTTTGTCTGGGATAATAAGGTATCTGTGGGTGGATAGATAAAGATAACCTTTATTATCAGCTGGCGGATATATTCGAGTTCGGCCTGCGTCAGAGATTTCAGAATTTGATGTTCAAACAAAACACCTGCATTTCCCCTTCAATAATAAATGAATGTTTTTTTTTATCTTCCTATTCATTATTATTCCAATTTTTACTAAGCAAAAACATAAAAATATGTTTATAGGACTTTTTCTTAAAAAAAAAAAAATTTAAGGGCAACAAATTTTTATTAGTTTAAGAAGTTTCAATGAAACAGAAAGTTATAGACAAACGTATAAACTTGAAATATGTGAAGTGAAATATGTTGAAATTTTATCTTTTACAAAAATCTACCCTTTAGTCTAAATGTTTTGTTAGAAATTTATATAATCTCTTTTGGTAAATAAATTATATATATATATATATATATATATATATAAAGTTTGTTTGCTAAAGGTACTAAGCAAATAATTATAATTAAATAAATGAGTAAATAATATGCTTTTCTTTAAAAATGAATTCTATTAAAAAGGGTATATTTATTCCAGAAATACATGATAATGCATTCAGTTAGGTTATAAAATAAATTTGTTGGATAAGAATTGGTGATGAAATTTCTAGAAGTTTTATGATTAAAAATTTTTGATTGAAAAATTTGATACAATCAATCATTATGTTTCAGTCATTAATATTTATTTAAAAGTAAATAATTTTTTCACTTTTACAGAAATTTTTTGTTAATTAAACATAAAATCCTTTGGTTTAAGTTTTCTGAGGAAATACTAATCACGTTATCTTTTGAAATAAAGATTTCAAATTCTTATCAGCAACCTAAAAATAACTTTATCTCGAGAGATTTTAATATTTTAACTTAATAAGAATTCACAATAATTACGCTTCCATCAATACATAAAATAAAATCGGTTCTGCAAAAAAATTCCAAAATTCCTTGGAAATAATTCTCGAAATACCAAAATATGTATTAAATATGCATTCCAAGATTAAAAGTGATTATAAAAAGAAAAGGCTTTGTAATCAAGGTAATGAGATATGGGAAGGAAATTTATTTTTACTTTTTTATTTGAGAGTTAAGAAAAAAAAGTTAATATAAAAAACTTGTTGGAAAAAATATAAGGGAACCATTAATTAAAAAACTCAAAGAGATTAAGATTTCACGAACTTGTTTCTTTTTATCCTTACATTTAAAGAAAAGTTACAAACGAGAAATCATTATTTTCTTACTTTTAATGACTACAAAAAAAAATTCAATATTTTTGCTTTTTAAGAAAGTGGAAAATTCTTCTTTTTTATACTTTATTTTCACAGTGACTTATTAATAATATATGATAATATCTGAAAATGTTGGAGATTATATATAATATTTAATGAGTTATATAAAATATTTCACTGGCATTATTTATTTATTAATTTTAGATAGAAAAACTGAAAAGTAGGTATGAATAGAAAACTAAAGATATATTTTTGGAAATATTCTTAAAAATTTTAAAAATAAGTACCAAAATAAGTTACAGATGGTGCTGTGTAATGCAATATCATCAGAGATGTGTAGATCCACTAAGAAACTACATTTTGAATAGACTTTATATGAATAAATAATTATTTTCAAAAAAATATCACCTTAAATATGACACAGAGAACCTTTACAGAAATAGAAACGTACGTCTCTTATATTCATTATAAATTTACATCATCTCTGGATTCATTATAATCATGAGCCTTTAAATTACGTAAATTATAATTTTTATTAAAGTCAAGTAAACTATCTGTATTAATTTGATAATTGAAAGAATTATTCTTACCTGTACCTATAAAATCATTGTAAAAATTATTATTAAATTTCTTTTCTACCCTTTATATATTACTTTTGCCCTTCATATATAGAATGAGCATTTGTCATTGAGACAAATCCTGGATTAGAAAATATGCAAGATGGTAAGATGTTGAATTAATTCGACGCAAAATGCGTATAGGCACATAATGGTAAAAAATAAAATACTGTTAAAAATCATTTAAATTATATTCGTTACCTTAACATGAAGGAACAAAAATTTTAAAAGATAAAAATATATGGAAGTCTCTCTCTCTTTCTCAGCAACGAAAAATGTTTGTAAATCTTCAGAGAAGTAAACGGAATAAAATATATTTTATTTAAGTCACAATAAATTATCCTTGGTTAATATACCTACATAATTTTATTTCATTAAATTATATACATTATTTTTTAGGAAACATTCATTTTCTAGTGATGTCTAATGAAGTTTATTAATGTTCTTTTATAAATACTTAATTACTTATTTCAATATTTGTTGTTGTTTCTGATGCTACTTGGCAACGACAAGCCCGCCCGTTCGAGACTAGGTGAATGAAGTCAGAAATATAGTGTCTTCCGCTTTTGAATATAGCACCTTCCTACGAAGATGGAAGTACGACTATTAGCTAATAGATGGCAGCACCATCTGAATTTTCCAATATAGAGATTGAAACCAGTTAAGACCCAAAGAGGTATTAATTTGTAATGGAAACATGGAGGACATTGCTACCCAACATATTTTAAGTGCCCCAGTCGCCATTAGTGAACACGACGGATCTTCGGCTAAACCGAGATTCGAACTCCCCACCTTTTGGTAACGAGAACGATGCCTAACCAACCAGGTCACCGCTGCCACTCAGCATTTTATATTACAAATAATATATTATAAAATTACGTGCAGAATTTTTGAACTCCCATATCAGTTGTTATAATATAAGCTATCGTTTTACATTTCCTTCTATGATTTAGGGCTTACGATTTATAAAAGCCATGAACATTAATGGGCATTTATGTTTAATTTTCCTTATAAATTTATGGAATGTATCTTAACTATCTTTAATTATAAGAAACTGAATGGCAAATGTAAAAAAATCATAAATAAGAAGCAGATGAAACATCAGTTTTTTTTTCTTGGAAAGTCGCCAATTTTAACCATTTAGTAAACGAGGATTTCTTATATTTAAATAAAGCAGGAAAAAAAATGTCTAACCACAGTCTCTTTTCAGGCTTTCTTAAAATATCGCGCCTCAGCTTGAATACTTTATGATTTGCAAGAGTTGTTCTTTTTTACAAGCTGTTTTTTATTTTTTACTATTTCTCCAAGTGAAAACTAACTGTTTTTAGATTTTTAACTGCCATACAATTCACATAGCACTTTGCTGTGCAGTAGAAGGCACATTCTATTTTTTATTCGCCGTACGCATGCCATAAATGCATAGCTTAAATTATGTTCTAAGCAACACATTCTTTAAGTGATGAAATTCATTCGAATTTGAAATTACTTCATAAAGTTTGTTTTATGTTCAAAATCTTAAAATCATATTTGACTAAACGATATTTTTTCCGCATATATTTGAGAATTTATGACAGTATATACATTGCTAAGTTCTTAATTGCACTGTTCTATATTTTAGCTTAAACTAAATGAAATATGAACATATTATGAGTTAAAATTCTTTAGACGGTTTATTATTCATTTCCTAAATTTAAATGTATGAAAACATTACTTTTAAAAAATTATATAATAAGCAATTCATAAGTTAAATAGGATATCAGAATGATATTAAGTAGAATCAAATGAAATCATCAAACCTTATAATACCAGATTTTTTTCCTTATAAACTTTTAAAAGATATTCTGCAGTATTCTTTGATGGTATTTTCTAACATTAATTTATCATTTTACATAAAGAAAACAACTAAAATTACGATTAATTTATCTTAATTTTTATGTATATATTAGCAAACAATAATTACTCAATATTTCTAAAAAACTCTTTATTTGGAACATTCTTAAATCTCAAATTCAGTTGGAGATGAACGAACAATACTCTTAGATTCTAACTCAATTATTAATGGGCCTGACTTTCTCACTAAAAGTAGATGACACAGGAGTTGATATTTTAGTAGGATTTTTTTAAACCTATTTTCAGATCGAATCCAGTCTCATGTACAAAAAAATGTTAATAAAATGTTAAACAAAACAATTTTTATGCTCAAAATTTGCTAAAACGTTTTTTAATGCATATATTTATTTTATATGTTTTGTTTCTTGCGTCGGCAACAAGATTTCGATTCTAATTTATCCATAATCAGAGAGTTTATTTACTATCAACTAGACAAATGTAGTGATGTGTTCATACTTATATATGGAATAAGATAATAAGTTCTTTACATAAATGGATAATAAAATAAATAATTGCTGTAGAAACGATAATTTAACCTTTCGTAAAATTTATGCCATTTCATCCATTTTTACACTCATCATAACAGCATAACACTTTAAACTTGGAGCTATGAGGATTGGTTTGAAAAACATTGACATGTTATGCAATTTTTTTTAGATTTAATTGTAGAAAGTTGACAAAACCACTATTTCTGATAAACCTTCTTAAATTTGAAATGATTTGATTAAAAATAATAAGATTGATAAAAGAAGGAAATGAGGAAAATGATGATAAGAAAACTATAAAACAGAATGCATCTTAATAATTCTGAAAGCATCTTCCATAAGCATTTATTACAAATATATCAAAATATATTTAAATAAGTAGTATTTACATATGCCTTAACAGTATATAATACTTAACGTCAACTATCAACTTATCTAATTAAAAACTATAAAAATTCTAAATCAAACTTTTATTATTTTCCTATGAATATTTTATTATTTTAGTCTTTTAAACACTATTTTCAAAATTATTTTCTTATGATGTAAAAAAATCTCCTATTATAAAACATCTGTGATTCAGAATGTAAATTCAGTACATAGATAAAAATACTTGTAGATTTAATTACAAACAATTGAAGAAGTCGTTCATGAACCACGTGGTCATGTAACCAGTAATTTTCATTGAAATATTCATTTGCTGCATATTAATTTTCATAGGGACAATTATACAAAATTTTTATTTTTATAACTCCTAACGATTTGACTCGTTCGTGTACCATTTAAACCAATGATTTAAATCGTTGGTTTAACTGAATCTTTGGTTTGACTTTAAATCGTTGGATTAACTGAATGGTCTCAGAGACAAATGTTTGATGATTAATTACGTGATTGATTCTTCTCCTTAATGACTTACTGAGGTTTCAAAGATGAACAACCAGTTCATATATATCAGGGGTAGCCAAACTTTTGGGATACGCGGACTACTCCACGTTTAAAAACTCAAAGGCGGTCTACCAATGGTAGAGCTAAAATAACGTACATATTTATTTTCGATAACAAGAAAAAATGGTAAATTATGTACTTTTTCTAAAAAAAACTTAATATTAATATTTATAAAATAAAAATTTACTGACGAAAATAATCAAAGTATTCATATCTCAAAAACTGACCATCCAATTCACTTCGTTTAGTTGAAATTTGGCACTGTATATCTGCTACAAGTTTATCATATTGTGGCTGGTACGAGCTTATTGCAATGCATAAACACGAAATTAAATGTTCATCTGTTAAATGCAACCAATCTTTTTTTTTTTTTTTTTTAATGGTTGAAAAAGCAGATTTGCAAAGATACTTCTATCCAAAGTATGATTTCAAATACAAATCAATTTGTAAATATTTGGAAACGTTTCCTCAGAAATTAATTATTCAAAAATCAGTATCTCTAAATATGCTCTGGATTTAAGAAATATATCGCCTCTTAATTTAATAATTTCTTCCTCGACCGTGACTCATGTGATATCTATTAATGTCCTATTTTTTCAGATACTCCATCAATGTTGACATTTTCATTAAATGGAGAAATATGATAAAATTGAGTATTTCTTTAACCTAATTAACTCAGCGAATCTTCTTTTAAATTCTTCAAACAAAACAAGTAAGCATTAAGGGATAGCTTCGAAGTCTCGGTTTGGATTATGAATGCACTCTTCCATGTTTTTGAAGTTTTTCTATTCATGTTTTCTAAATTGAGATGCATACTTTCTGTAGTTTTTTTGAATGTTTAAATCGCGTCATCTTGTCCGTTTTAGGTTTTAAGTCATTAATCTTTAATCATAAATTAATTAAGCCTTTAATCATAAATCTTTAAATCGTAAATTTTTGAACAGTCGGTTTTGGGTTTTAAAGCGTAAACTGTAGTAAATTTTTATTTTAAATAATTTATTATTTTATGTCATAAGTCATAAATTAAATTGTTAATATCCGAGGTCATTATCAGGATGGTCACGCGGACAACCTAAAATGTCTTCGCGGTCGACTGGTAGACCGCGAAGACATTTTAGGTTGTCCGCGGTTGACGTCTTGGCCACCACTGATATATATCATAACCACAGACCAGCCTATAATCAATCTCATTAACCACAAGACTTCATTCAAACGAAGAATATATTTTGAGTAGGTTCCGAATCAATTTAAGTAATCAATAATGACAATAAACCAACGGTTTTCTCAACTGAATTGATTCTATTAGTGACAAATATTTGGTGATAAATTATGTGATTGATACTTTTACTTCTTGGCTTATTGTAGTTAAAGAAACGAATCCCCATATCACAATTGATTTAGTGTTTTGATTATGACTCATGGTTTTAAATTCTCACAGTCTCCACGACAAATAACTAAAAGGTTGTTAGGAATGTATTACTTATCATAGCAAATATGTTTTGTTTCGTTCAAATACTTCATATATTTACAAAATGAAAACAATGGCATAACGAATTTGGATATTCAAGAGTTCGTCTTTAATTTTGTAAGGAATACCATCTGAATTTGAAAGTAATGCATAAATTAAATAAGCAATTTTATTCAGTGGGAATTATTCTCTTGAAAATGTCATTACATTAACGACAGTCAAAACAAACCTCATATTAGTGATCAAGAATCACAATTAGTCTATTTCTATCAATACGTATTTTTTAATATACTGTTGGTTTCTTATTGTAGCAACTAAAAACGATCAAATATTTTACATCATACCCGCTGCATTGGTAATTATGAAATTTATGGTAAGTTTAGTCCAGCGCTCTTACCAATTAACACAGTAATTAATACCTCAGCTCAACACATTTAATCGAACATTAAAAGAGTCATAAAACGATAAACTTTACCATTTTTATCTCTATTACCACTCTTAGGAATTATGTCGAAACACGGTGAGAGCAATTAAAATAATAATTTTTACGCTTGTTTTAGAACAAATTATTTTTCCTCCAGCGTGTTAAAGAGCAGTTAAGATATTCCCGAAACTAAAATGAAAAAGGCTTTGAAGGTTTACCTTCAGATCTAATAATAGTTATTATTACTTGTTTAAGTAAGTTTTACAACCATTCTCATGGATGTTCGAATGTAATAAAGAGCACAATTTTCTCAGTAAGAGTACCTATAAACTGGGTTTTCCCGATGTAAATGTTGTCATTAGCTAATTTAATGATGAAAGCAACGAATGATAGGCAGATATGCATTGAAAATGTTTATAAAAATAAGCATGTAATTCTTATAACTGGTAAAATAATAACGAGCTTATCACACACTCAGGTATTTTTACCGTATTAATTACAGGATTACCTTTCTTTTTCGGTGAATGCAATTAAATATCTATTTTTAAGGCAATGCTGTGTAGGAAAAAGAAAAAATGATCTTTTAAAAATATATTCTTAAAATAAACGAAAGCTATTATATCATGATTTTTTGCAGCACATGATAAAAGGAGAATTAGTATACAAAGCCACAAATATATTCGTTATTTTCTTCACAATGCATTACATATAATTCATTCGAAAATGTAGATATTAAAATACACACATTTCTTGAATACATTCTCATTCTTATTAATACACTCATTCTTAAATACTCATTTTTTGTAGGCTTAAATTATAAATGCAGCACCTGAGTCGTTTTCTATTACAATTGTAATAAATAATTTTCAGATCTATTTGGAATTGTTTTTATATTAAAAGGGCAATATTTTATAGCTTGAAAATTGCAATATTTATCACACTTTAATTTATTTAAATATCTAATAAATATACAATGGGTAAAAAAAGTCTCCGTATGCAGATACGAATCAAATCAAAGTTTAATGTGTCACACAAAATTCATAATGATAAAAATAAAAACTTAGATATAACTTAAAAGTAATATTATGTAATACTTAATACTTATTCATATATATACTGTAATACTTATTCATATTAAAAGATTGATAATACTGACCAAATTAAATAATAAATGGTAAAAACTAATAAAATGCCGTAAACATAGAAACAAAAGTCTCCGTACGATGTCCTAGAACACATAAAATGCTTACAAAAATCCAAAATACATTGAACAAAAGTACATTTAATGATCAGTGGGTCCTCCTTTGGCCTTTATCACCTGTCTTAGACGTTGTGGCATTACCCCTACAAGTTTTTTTTTATTTCCGGAGAAATATTAGACCTAATACTACTAATGGCACTCTTGAGTTCAAGTTTCTTCTTTTATGTCAGATTTTTTGAGTTGCCGGCCAATTTCTTTCCATTTTCTTGGGGTTCAAATCGGGTAACTGTGGAGGGCTATGAAGTTGTTGCTGCACATGGTAAAGACACCACTCTTGGCAAATCTTAGAGGTGTGCTTAGGATCGTTGTCCTGCTAAAAAGTAAATCCTGTTCCAAGAGATAGTTTCTATGCGCTGGATAACACATTTTGTTTGAGAATATCCAGATATCCGTATCGATCCATATTTCCTTCGATGAATTGCAAGTTTCCTACTCCAGAAGCACTCATACACCCCCACACCATAACACCGCCACCACTGTGCTTCACAGTTCCACACAAATTCTTAGTTAGTATTTGTTGATTTGGTTTTCTCTACACTATAACTCGGCCATATGACCCATGAATGTTAAATTTTGATACATCGCTGAAAAGAATGGATTCCCAAAAAGATAATGGCTTACATGCTCCTTTGCAAATTCGAGGCGCTTTTTCCTGTTGCGCAAACTTATATAGGGTTTCTTCCGGGCCGCACGTCCATGATAACCACTTTTTTTAATGACATTTCTCTCAGTTTGAGTTGAGACATTAATATTGTAGCTAACCATTAAATCAGCTGCCAACTTTGGTGCACTAATTCGTGGATTTTCTTGAACTTGGCGTATGATGTTTCTTTAATGCACGTGATTTAGTTTTGACGGCCTGCCAGGTCGATCACGATATCTTTCAATGATATATTGCACGTAGACTTCGATTTTTTAGTCAGTTCACTAATCCTTTTCATGGATAATCCATGTTTTCGCAATTTAGTTGCTAATTCCCGAATAACTCTTGGAACTTTCATTTTGAAACGACAAGAAAGAAACTTGAACTCAACAACTGTCGATATGTTGTTCCCTTATCAATGATTAACTTTCTAACGTCAAAGATTTACTGCGGGCTTGTTTTAAACACGTCAGAAAGAATTTGCATAACGCGTACGGAAACTTTTTTTGCACTTCAATTTTAAATTTACTTTAGATATTGAAAATAATATGCTTTTCTCGTTTTGTAGAAATGAAAATTTATAAAAATCGCTTACTGTAGACTTGTACTAAACACATATAGGCAGTATTTAAAGGAAAAATGAAATACTTTACAAAGTATGTTAATTTATTCTTAAATTTAGAGATCATACGGAAACGTTTTTTACCCACTGTATATTAAACGTTTATAAAAAGTACACGCAGACAATTAGTAAATGAATTTCAATGTATGCAATGATATTTTTAATTAAGAAAAGATTAATTAAGTAAAGTAATTTTAAATAATAAAATAAAGTAAAAAAATTAAAAATTATTAATAAATATAGTAAAATTGATGATATTAAAACAATAAGGAAGTTTGAAATTATAATGACAAACTAATAGTCAGTGATTTATTAAAAGCTATTTAGATATATATCTTCCAAAATTTATGAAACAGTTTAAATTTTAAAAAAAAAGTAAAAAAATGTCTTCAGATGAGAGTGAATCTAATTTTAAAACTAAATATATGTAGTTCACAAAAGTTAAGCATCTCGAAATCTTTTATTTATTTAGGAAAATTAAATGTGTGTGTGCACTTATAGAAACGAAAAAACACAGTTTCAACTTATCAGAGCCTTTTAATGATAAATTACTTATATTAAAATGAAAAACATAAGCATTTTTGACGTCCAGAACAATCAACAAAAAAACTGCATAAATTTTAAGTCAAAGTTTAAGGCTAAAAAGTAAAATAAGGCTAAAAAATAAGATAAGTAAAGTTAAGTTTAAGGTTAAAGTTAAAAATTGTATTGCTTCATTGTCTTTTCTTCGAATTTTTTCAATCGCGATGGGTAAAAACTCTTCCAAAATTTCTAGGGTGTTTTTAACCTTGAGTAAATTAATAAATTTTTACTAAAAATGTTAAAATTTTAGAAGAAGATATTAAAAATGCTTTAAAATATATTAAAAGATCAGCATTTAATAATAACAATTACTTATATATAATTTTTTGTCATTAAAGAGTTCCATGAAAAATTTAACATAACAAAATAAGCCAATATTTATTTTCCAAGAGCAATTTTAAAATCATAGTGAAAATTCTGTATTTTTACAGTAATTAAGATTATATAAACACTAATATTATCTTATTATAGTCAAAATACTTTCTAAGTTTCAGTGAACTTAAATAAATATTATTGATCTTCCACAAAAAAAAGTTTAATTATTTACATATGGCAGACATAGCCTTCTAATTCACTTATAGTCAACTCAGTCCTCATTCGTACATCAGCTTCAGCCGTCCTAATTGAATTACAACCTCTCCATATCATCTTTACAAGCTTCTATCATGTTGTTTTAGCTTTCTTTCTCCATGTTTTGACATATTTTTTTATTGGATATGATCATATATTTTTTTTATTGGTTGTAAGAAATTTCTTCATATGACTTTGCAATAAATAATTAATTCTAATTGACCAATTAAATATAATGTGGGGTATATTACTTTTTATCCTTCATTTTCTGTAACAAATAGATCTAATATATATATATATATATATATATATATATATATATATATATATATGCATGTATGTATGTATGTATGTATGTATGTACGTACATACAAGAGGAAGGAATACAAAATAACACTTATTGTGGTATTACAAAGATAATATATGTATTATCTTTGTAATAAAAAAAGTGTTTAATTAAGTAGAAATTCTGAATCTAAGAAATCAATATACAGGACACCACTCCTGGTAAAATACCAGCACTTATATCCTTAATAGGAATTAAACAGAGATTTGATGTTCTGTATAGGTATATCTGCATAAGCTGCTTTAACACACAATCTCAGTAATGATTGACGTGTAGTGACGAGTTTGTCGCTCGACAAACATTAACCAGACGTTTACGATGAGTAAAAAAGATAGATAGAACACTTTGGTAAAGGACATAATCAAACGTTTTTCTGATTCACGGAAGATCCATACAACACCAGCAAGTTATGGTCGGGCATCCTCTTGTTAAAATGTTGTGTTAGCAAGACTCGAATAAAAAAATAAAGCTACATATCTTAACACAGCAAAAAGTTAACCGTTAATGTCCAAAATATCTTTAATACCAATAATATATGAATGAAAAGTGTCTCTAGTGGCACCTATTAAGTTCATTTGGGAGACGGATTGAAGTAGCTGAATATTTCCTTCTTTTTGAAGTATAATGATATTTGAAGTAGCTGAATATTACTATCATTTTGAAGAATTGAAGTATACTGAAATATTAACATAATTTCGGAGACGGGTTGAGACATTAAAGTAGCTGTTAAAGGCTTATTGGAAATTTTCATACAGAGCCAGGGTTTTTTCTAAAAATGAAACGTAATGCCATTTTTAGTTCAGATTCACCACTGATCACATCGCTTATATCTTTGATGTAATTCAAATTGTAGCTTAAGCCATAGCCATCATGATGATATTATCAATGTCATTGAGAACATTGCAGAAATTATCCATTTAGATACATTTTGTATCACAAATGAAAACGCTTATCGACACAGGGCTCATGTGATAAAAACGTAACTTCAAGATCTATCAAATTCAGGAAAATAACATGTCTGTTTCCAAGACTGTTATTAATGTCAAGCAGGTAATCTTTTTCACATTGTATGACAGGGCCCTCCTAAACCTATCCACTCAATATTCTACCGACAATCATAAAATCTCTACAGGCACAAGCTGCAGAACAAGAATACGATGAACCACAATACCAATAGGTTACAATATGACCTCCATCAAAGTCTGAAATATAGCTAGTTATTTTTCCTTTTACATAAAACATCACAATAACCTGGCAACAAGGGCCAACTGCAATTGCATGCGAGAAACCTGCTCAACAGCTTTTTTAATCAAATCCATTGTAGGTGTTATTACCGCTGGATATTTAAAATGAATAATTTAAAATAGGCAGTGATAATATTCATTTGTTATCATTTGCATATCAATGTTAATATTTTGCATATGATATCATCGTCTTCAGATCCTGAAAATTTCACGTGTTTAGAAGTTGCCTTTTTGGAATATCGATTTTAATATCCAGCAATGTATAATGTTGCGTAACAAAAAAATTGTACATATATCTACTATCATAAAGGTCAGATTCAAATATGCAAAACTGAAACATTATTTATTTGTGATAAATCCTTTAAGTAATCTTACTCAATTGCTGGCAATTTCAAAATATTATTAGGTAGTGGTGAAATGCACTTCAAAGTATGATAGAAATTATCCCAGATAACCTAAAGAATTTTGGTTTACAACTGAAATTCTTAAATCAAAATTGTGCTGGGAGTGACTTAGTATATGGTGACACTTTATCCTGCTTAAATTGTATTTACCCATCAGAATACATTGTTATTATGAATAAGTATACGATAGGAAAGAATTACTTATGTACCAGTTACCTGTTACTTGTTACCAGTTACTTGTTATATTTGCTTTATATACACCAGTACTTTTTAATGATATAAATTGTCCATGCGTCATACCACTTTATTTACTGCAGCAGATTAGAACAGCTCTTATGTTTTTTTTTTTTCTTTACCCATGAAGGTATGACTATGATCATTAATTCGGTTGAGCTGGGTGCAATACTAGGTACAAACTAGGCCTTATTTTACTGGCTTCAAAATTTCAATAGTGTTGCTAACGAGAATAAATAAGATTCAACAAATCGTGCGTGTGTGACCCTTCCAATCATGAAATTCATTGGATAAAGATTCGAATGTACAAATTATTCACGCAGGTATAAACAGTTCCAATGACACTTGTGCTGTAGCAACAATGGAAATAATAGAAATTTGATTTTATGTTGCTTGTTCCAAAACCACCCCTATTTTATGCAATGTTTCCCATTTCTTATGCCTTTCATTCAAATTCAGGTACTTAAAGAATAAGGTTATTTCTGTATAAAGTTATTTTCTTAAATAGTAAAAAGCGATACTCATGAAATTGTATTGCTTTTTGAAGACTCCTAATTGAAGGGTCCTAACTTAGATCATTATTGTGTGATTTGATCCCACTGTATGCATTTATTTATTGTCCTCAATTTACGGGTTTTATTATTATTTATTTACTATTCATAAGGATTCCCACCTTAATCAGACTTATAAAAAGGAAAAGCAATAAAACGTGTCTCTGTACTATAACTCAAATTTAGTAATAACCCTTGTATTTTACATATAAGAAATTTCCACATCTGTTTAATAGAATTCTAAATATTTTCCTTAATTATAAAGTTCCATAAGTTAACTACGTAGATATATTCCTAAAAATTATACTTCTTTACTATAAATGCATTTTTTATAAGAAAGAAGTCGACTACTATAAATGTATTTTTCCTAAATGGATTCTTTCATATAAAATTATTTTAAACTACCATAAATACTAAGAAATTCATAAAAAATTATAATTTCTTTAAATTAAAATACACAATAGAAACTATTTTTCAAATACATTAGCATTCTATTTTCAAATATTATATTATTTTAAAATAAGGTACTTGCTAATACAGAGCTTTTATATCTAAGCCACCAAAAACCTTTTTTTGAAAAAAAATATATACTAGACAGTTTAAATTCCTCGACCTATTAAAAAATCATTTTGTTTAGTATCAAACATTTCGTTGACATTAAATTTATTAAGACAATATAAGGTCTATATTTTATTCTGGAGACGTGATAATCGAGTGTGTGAAATATTGAAGGGAAAATAATCTCTTAAGGAAAGAACCTCATGAAGTGTTCATGGTCTGACAAGAAACAGATACCTCCATTTTTGTAACAGTGTCCAAAGTTTTGGTTATAGCAGATGAATAAAATATAATAGCGTATAAATTGTTTTTATTGAGGGAACTAAAAATATTTGAGTAAAGAAAAAAAGAGAGGATAATTTTTAAATGCTAATAGGATGAGATACATTCATTTTTCGTCATATATATATCTTCCTTTATAAATGTCTATTTTGCTTTTCAAAATGCAGGATTGACAAATCGCTTTTAAAAACAAATAGTTTGCTTAATTAGGAACATTGGATAAAAATAAATAGACTCAAATACAATGAGGAACAAACATTTTTCATGTCTCGAATTCAAAACCCAATGATATATTTGATTTTTTTTAAATACTTCGGGAGAAAAAAAAATGATTGTAGTTCATACTTTAAAGCTTATTAAAATAACGAAGCTAAGGTATGTAATATAAAATTAATTTTTCTTGATGATATGATACATAACGATCAAAAATATATAATGATACAACCTTATGGTTACATAGTATATAATAATAAATAATTAAATAATAAAATTCTGGACTTGAACTGTTCTAATGAGATAATAGATCGCAAAATGAAGTATTAGACACTAAGAATATTTGATATGTAAATTTCATTTTTAAAAGACTGCTGATTAATTCAATGAAGTAAAAGCAAATTGATTAATTTAATTTGTCTTCTTTTATTTGGTTCACTTAATTTTACTTTTCGAAAAATAAATTAAATTTTTATAATTCATTCGTCTACTAATCAAACTTTTGCAGTCAAATAAATTATAAAAGAATGTGACGTTTTCAAGCACTGTTTGAATATGCTTAAGCTTAAATTTGATGTTGGGGCAGAAACTATCTTCAAGATCGTGTGCGTTCATACCGGATGGGAGGTTAACGAGTTCTATTCTGATGATTCAAAGACGTATTTATGTTACAAAACTGTTAAAATTCATAAGTTCAGATTATGGTTAGGAAAAGATCATCAGAAAAAGTATCAAGTCAGAGTTTTAACGTGTCATTTGATAAAAGTCCAATAAATATATTAAGATGATTACATCAATTAGCAATTTCAAATCAGTTGGAAATAAGCAGCTAGAAGCTTAAAATAATCCATTGTAAAGATAATGAAAATAATTAAAACAATGGTAAAAAATAGAAACTAGATTTCTTAATTTATTTAAGCTATTGATGTAAAAAATAATAAAAACATAGTATTATAATATTAAGTGCCTTGATAATAACCCAAAGTAGATTATTGTTATTAGTACAGTAATTATATGAAGAGATCCTAAACTGATTATTATTTGCTTTGATATTCAACAACTTGAAACATCATTTCATTCAACATTTCTTTTTTTAATTTAGGAGTTATTATCTAAAACTCGTTTTAATGATCACGAAATGTGAAAATATTTTAAATATCCTGTAAAATATATTACTATCCAGGTCATTCGAATTATTAAAAGTATGGATTAAACAAAATAGCCTATAAATTGAGCTAGAGTACATAGACAAACTACTGTACACAGTAAAAATTGTATTTTGAATTCAAGAGAATTAAAAATAAAACTTCATACGAGAAAATTAAGTATAATATGAGTATGTATTATTTTGCTTACAATAAACAAAAATCTTTTTCAACGTGATGTGTGTGTGGGGGAGGGTCCAGGCTCATCTTTACTAACCATGCTTGACACGTTCACTGATTGGAAAAAGTGTTTATTTCTTGAACAATTAATTGACGGGTCTCAAATCAAGGATTGACTCAACCAAGGTCAATAATAATCCAGCTTCAATAAAAATAATTATTACGCTGACTCGTTTAATTATACAGTACGAGCATACATATGTATATACGTACATCTAAATAGCTATTTGGATTAAGCGAAAACTGGTTTAATAGAATCCGGATTAATGAGGGTTTACTGTATTAGTAGTGCAGGAATCGCAGATGAATTTATATTCATGGGTAATAATATGTGTTTAGATAGTGGAAAATCTCTCTTTCGCAAAAGAGATTCTTTGATTGGATTGCCAAGCATATTCTCTAGATATGTATCCAATGCACCATGCTTAAGACATTTCTAAGGAGATGGTTTGCCGGTCTCTAATCACTCCCTAAAAACAGTTAGCAAGCTGCAATCCCTTCTCTACAGGATTGGAAGAAAATACCTTAATCCATCATGTATAATTTCATTGATTTCTCTTTCTCTACATACAGGAAAAGTAACAAGCTTATTGAAACTCATTTTTGTACTAGAAATCACATTCTTCATTTGTTTGTATAATATGCACAAATTTAACGTGCTTTGTTTATCCACAAATATCAATGAAATTTAATTTTTCCTTTTCTTCCTTTTCATTTTTTTATATCTTACAATATCTTTAAATCATGCATTCGTCACCAAAGTATTTCTTCAACCCGCGGTTTTCATCTCAAAATCATTATACCCTATTATTTTTTTGAGTAGGATAATATCACTTTTGACGTAATATTTATTAAGACTAGAATAGTTTCACATACACCTTATAAAAGGATATTACACGAAATACTTTAAATTAAAGTTCCAAAATATTTTTTTGTCATACAATAAAAAGTTAAACATGGGAGTTTGCATTTTTTTTTTCCGAGTGCCAGACAGGCTGACAATATGGGGTGCGCTGCTCCACTTTTCCAACTAAGCTATAATTTAGCATGGAGTCCAACTTCCTCAGTACAGATACGCCATACATACCTGTTTAAATGTACGCAACTGTTCATACTCCAATCATACAAGGAAAGAACAAAGACAGGAGAGGGAGAGAGTGTACATCTATGCTTGAACTGGGATTCGAACCCAGGACCCCCGTATCCGCAGTCTGGCACACTGCCCACTAAATAGAGTGAGAAGCGGCATTTTTTGTAATTTGAGTAATTAGTATCATCTTGAAAACCAGAGTAGTCACAAATATTGGCCAATATTAATAATTAAATTAGGGAGCCGTAACATTCTGATGCGTAAAGATGCCATTTTTGTGTTAAGAAAATAATAGATTAAAAATTTTACCAATACGAAGTTGGTCGAGGTGAAAAAATTTAGACTTATTAAATATTCTTGTCACATTGGTGTTGATTGGAATGACTTGATGGTGGTTTGAGATTATAAGAGATAATATTTATATCATCAAATTTAATCTAGATATCAAAAATGTTAAATTGGGATTTTAATTACATTAGAGAAAAATTTAGATAATCCTTAAACTAGGAAGAAAATTTCTTATAAAGAAAATGTGAATCATGAAAACTGATAATATAGTAACTATGTTCATGTGTATTTAATTAATATTTATATTTTTAATAATAATATTATAAGGCTATATTGAAATATCTTTTGACTATATGAAGGGATAAATATTTTTTAAAAAAAATTTAATATATTTAAGAAACCCTTTATTTACGTTTATTGTGAAATGGAGATCAGGTTTTATTTTTGATCCTATTTTACTTCCAGTAAGCCTTCGTTTTTAATTATCCCTTCCATCAAAAACTAAATGGAGTGGGGGGAAAAATTTTAACACCAGGTGTTTTCGAGAAATGAATTGCACAATGAAGGTCTGTTCCATCTCGGAAGATTTATTGACGATTTGGGTTACTTCTGATGTGAAAGCACAATGAGAGTAAGAATTCCAATTTAGTGTTCCTAGATATTGCCGTTTATTGCTCACTCAAAGCAAAATTCGAACACCATGATCATCATGAAAGATCTTTCACTGCTTCCAAGCGTTCTTACGTTACCTTTCTGGAATGTGGCCAGACATTGTCCCATTAAAAAATGCTTTTTGAACTCTATGCCATGAATGGTTGGGTTTGTGACGCAATTATGTACCATGAAACATAGTAAGTTCCAGTGGAATTGATGATAGAAATGCATAAGAAATTATATTCCAGAGCATCAAACTTTGTAATAATGACTTTAAATCACATTACATGGAACATATAATAGAAGCAATGAACTTGAAGTCGACAATTAGGAACACCAATAAATCTATGGATTTTTATTTAATTCTGATAACTCTATCTGGCAATGCAATTCGGCCTTTTTGAGTGTTTGTAAATACAAATCATACACTTTACTGAAAATCTTCGAATATTTAGCTAAACATCGATAAATTAATCCTTGTTAAAGCTGTTAATTCAACAAAATTTTTTCCAAAATAACGATCTAATCATTTTTCATAAAAGTTTCCAGTTTAAAAAATTTTTCATGAAAAACTATTTAAATAAACATGTATTTTGAAGTTTCTGATTTAGTCTCACTATCATATTATTTAGATTTTTTATACATCTTTTGGTTTTACTATCATTTTATTACTTAATTTTCCGTTTTGTAGCTTTTAGATAACATGGTAATTTATAGTAAAATTTAGATATACGAAGAGGGATTTGACTTAAGAGTAGAAATTTTCAAGAATATGGCACTTATTTATAATTTCTAAGTATCAAAATATCTAACTTTACAACAGCTATCAATAATATGATATTAACTTTAAATAATTCATCATTTTTTCAAAATGAACATATTAAAGCGATTTTTTTTTCGTAGTTAAGCAAATATTAATTTTTTTCTCTGAAAATCAAAAAAGAAACATATTTTTTACCGTTTACCTTTGAAAAAAAAGTCATTAACATCAAACTCCCCATTTTTTTTTATTATTTTTTTTGTATTTCACCAGTTGAATGACTAAAATGCATATAAAACACTCCACTGATATAACTTTTCAACGAAAATTCTGAATATTATGAATATTTATGGGGTAAATATATTACTGCAGGAGAAGTTTTCCACTGATTTGAATTTTATTTTAAAAAATCATGTTTTGATTTGAATTTATAAATAAACCCTTGAGAATTTTATCTTCTTTCGAAAATACATCAGTAATGAGATTTCAAATTATTTGCTCGAAGAGTTTAACATTGGCATTTGGGAAGAATTTTTACGTTTGAAATGCTTAGAATAGATCGTCTATTTATGAATAAATTTTCGATTCCATTAAGCTCTTAATTTATGGAGATTGGATTTATCAAGGTAAGAAACTTTCTTTAAGCATACTTACACACTTATAATAAAGTGTATCATGACGCATCAAAATGCATTAGAGTAACATATTTTTTGTACTTTTAATGTTATTAAAGAAACATTCTATATACTATTGTGAAGCAAAACAAAATATATATATTTGGACACATATTAAGATAAATAATAGAATGAATTAAAAATATTTCTTGTTGACATTCTGAAATGTATATTATCGTTTCTGTATTTATAAGAAAAGAAACAAATACATAATAATATTTCAGAAACTGTTTAATATTTAGGAAACCAGGTGGAGAAGTGGTAGCGTTTCTTTGGGTTCCAACTGCCTAGGTCCGAGGCTCTATCATCGGGCTGGGCCTACATTCCCTAAAATAAAAGTTATGAGTATTGAGTCTTACAAGGAAAACCAGTTTAAATTGTATTGAGTATTGAGTCTTACAAGGAAGACCAGTTTAAATCTTCGCCGTCGCGGATATATTGGCAAATGTTAAACAAAATCAGAGCACGTGAAACCATAATTGTCTAACTTTTTAAATAAAGTAAAATATCTGGTTATATTTTCCAAACCTAATGTCATTTGTATTTTTAGAAAATAATTTTACTTTTAGATTTATTAAAAGTAGCACTTAAAATTAACTTAATGAATTAGTTCGTTATTTGAATTTATAAAAGAATCTTATTTTACATGGTATTCATTTTTTTTATTAGGAAATGATATAAATTATATAAAATGAGATTTTAAAGTTGTTTGTACCCTCTTATTTGTTACTAAAACAGTTATTTGGAAAAATTTAATATTAGAATTTTAATATCACAATTATTTCAAATTGGATTTCCTAGATTTTAAGACCAGAAGTAAAATACACTAAAAATGAAACACAACTGTAAGTTAAAAATATTTATAATTTGAAAAATATAGACATTTTTCTATTGATTATCCATCGTCATACAACTGGATATAATTAAAGAACAATCATATGTTAGTAATATTGAGTTAGATGATTATAAGTTTACTAATTTTTCTTCTCATTCTAAGGGGTGTTGACTGAACATGATTGACTCAATCTTTTATCCCCTTCAGTGGGATCGATAAAATTGAGGACCAAGCATGCTTGGTTACTAAACACCGGAGGTTTCACGTTAAGCTGACCACTTAACCAGGACATATGCTTCGCACCCTAGAGCCCGCGGTCAAGAAAACAAATATGGGCGCTGTAGAACTTACCCTCCCTCCTCGATAAGCTGTCGTGAAATAGAGTTTAGTTTCAGTTAGTAAATGATCTCACCTTTTACTTTAAATCTATTTGAATGTTACATCAAATCTTTGAGAATTAAAAGATTTTCAATACGTAGAGGACTAATTCTCCCCTTTAGCACAAATGAAAAAACTTTAAACTGTATATATTACAAATAAGGGAAATACATAAAAATTGAATTAATGAAGTAAGTAAACTGCTTATATATATATATATATATATATATATATATATATATATATATATATATATATAAACAGATTAAGAAAAGCAATAGATTAAGAAGTGGAATTATGTGTCCATAATTTTCAAAAATATAGTGGACTGGTAGTTAAATGATTAAAAATCAAGCTGTTTGGGATACTAATTACGTTTCATTCTTATTTAAATTGTAGATATTTTTAGAGCTTTTATTCCCTTTTGTACACACGTCTCTATCGAATTTGTCTTTATGTACAATTTAGTATAAATTTAAGAATAATTAATACTAAAATGAACATTATTCAAAATTCTTTTACATTTAATATTTATTCTAAAATTAATAATTCAGTAATAAAAATATTTAAAAATCCTCACATTATATTAATAATTTACACTTCAATTCTATGCTGATACATTTCAAAATAATTTTAATGACATTTTGCAGTGAAATAGCATCAAATGTTTTTACAATGAGAATCTTACAGAAAGTAAGCTCTATTTAGTTACAAAAAGGAAAACTCAATATTTATCGGCAAAAATAATTCTGCTACATTCAAGCTTTATTCTTACTCTACATTATCATCTTTTAACATTGCCGCCTTTTCTGTCTAGTAGTCAGTGTACCTGACTACGGATGGAGAGGATCTAAGTTCAAATCCCAGATCGGACATGGATGCACTTTCTCTCACTCTTTCTTATCTCTGTCCTTTCCTTGGGTGAATGGTTGCCTACCCTATGAATGGGTACCTATGGCGTGTGTGTACTGAGGAAGTCGGACTCCACAACAAATTACTGGCATCGATGTAATTTGGTGTGGATGCCAGGCTGGATTCCATATTGCCAGCCTGGCTGGCACACGAAAACAGCAACAACATATTTTTACATTTAAATATTTGTAATATCTTATCACACGAACTTCAAAATTCCCATGTTCTTTAACTATCAATTCATTAAGTTAGTTCATAATTCAGTGGCCACTGCATAAAACCAACTCAGCGAAGGATTTCATTTGTTGTGCAGCTTATAGAATCATCTTTTATATAAGACTAATTCAAAGTGAAGCATCATTTGCTTCAGCAATGATATTGGGGTTCTACCTCACTGGATTGCTGCAGCACAGCGGATTGTGGGCGTGTATATGTTAAACTGTGACGTCCAAAATACTTCCGCTGTAGTGGCATGGATGTTGAGAGGTGAGTGCCAGCTCAAGAGTGACCTCGTCATAGTTCAAATTTAAAAAACTCTTGGAGATGGGCGAGTATTCCAAATCCGTTAACCTTAAAGTACAGTCCGCAGCTCGCCTGCACTATGTGACTAATGTTGAAGACTTTTCTACTTGTGTCGCAATGCATTTTGATTTTCTAAGCCTCAGTGTTCTGTTTGGTTATGGTATCGTTCTCTCTCTTTCTCTCTCTCGTTATTTCAAGGTAGTCATTTCGAGTCATGATACAACCGAAGATTCATCGTGTTCACTAATAGTGGCTGGGACACATAAAATGTGTCATGGTCGCAATGCCCTTTATTAAAATGATCCCATTTATGGATGGCAGAACAAATTTGATGGTCATCTGCTTGGTTAATGCTTATAAATTACGAGGATCCACTTTTGGAGTCTGGATTACGGACTAATAGGGTGCACCACTACATAAAAGTGTCATCATTCCCTCCTTTTGTAATACGGAAAGTTTAAAATCCTAGCCACCAGACACTGAAAACAACAAAATCCAGAAGACAATACTCTAGTGCAGTTGGAACTGATTGCTTGCAAATTTATTTTTATGTAAAATTTTTCTCTTCAGTCTAAAACTATACTGAAAAAACTTTTTGTTCTTAAAGAAAATTATGCAATTTTGGTACAAGTGTGACTCAATAAAAGGCAGTATTCAGTTCTACATAACTGAGCTGGATTTCTTTTTAATTAAATAAATTTCTTCAAAATCATTTTACATGTGTAAATAAGAAAAATATGAGGAAAAAAACGAAGAAAAATTATAAAAATAGAAATGCTCTGGTTTGTTATTTCTCAGAGAAGAAAAAAACAGCGAGAAACATTTTAGAAGCTATTTGTGACAATTGTTCAAAAAAAATAAATAAATCTTTTTCGGACATTTTTTGTAAAAATAAAACACGAAAACATACAAGAAAATTTACGTAACATACCCAAAATAAGAGATGCTTCTAAATTACCACAGAATAAGTATCGCCAAGTCTAAGTTATGATTACAATTAAGTAAGAGAAATTTAAAGTAGAAAGGGAGCTTTATGTATACATTAATATTGAAAGCATCATTGATGTAGAAGTAAAATTTAAAATTAATGAGTAAAATACAAGAAAATGAAATATACACGAATGATCCTTAGAAAAAATTAATAAATAAACACAAATTCTGGGAAACATTTCTTTAATAATCTTATTTAAAAAACATCAAGACACATAAAAAATAAACGAAAACCTGCTGCAAAAGTAATCGTCTCAAAAAATGCCAGGAAATTAAATTCCAATAAAGTTTCTTGAAATTACTGTAGAAAAAAACCAGTGTAGAGAAACAGAAAGTCAAATGAAGTAAAATTTACTTCATTCCATTTTCTGTTAAAAAAAATTCCTTAAATAATAAATATATAATCATGAATTATTATAAAGAATAGATTGTTATGTAATACATATGTGTGTAATATATATAACAATCTATGTTTTATATTGTTGTTGTTGTTGCCAATGACACTTGGCGACGCCAAGCCCGCCTGTTAGAGACAAGGCGAATGAAGTCAGAGAGGGAGCGTCTTCCGTTTTTCTTAATAGAGCACCTTCATTCAAAGGTGGAAGTACGACTTTAGGCTCATAGGTGGCAGCACCACCTGAATCCTCCAATTTAGGCTCCAACCTGGCTCCAACCACCCCCAGAGGTAATGTTTTATATTGTAATACATTCTAATTTAAAGGATCTTTAAGGAAATTTATTATAAAAATTATTATGTAATACAATTTTCATAATAAATTTCTTTAAAGGTCATTTAAGTTGGAAATTATTAAAATAAATTTAAAGGAGTGAATAAATTTAAAATGTAAATTATTAATAATTGATTTATAAAAATTAATACTTAAGTTATTTCTAAAACATTAGTGATAATTTGGATAAAATATATAATAAGGATAAAGAAAGATCAAATGAACTGAAATACTTCTTTATTCATTCATTGATCATTGGTGTAGATAAATTCCACGTACATCATAAAATTCCATTTTTATGAATATTTATGATTAAAATGAGTTCCAATAAAAATTCGAATTTTTCTACAATTTATTTGACAGTTGATTTTACTTGAAATATTTTAAAGGAGAATTTCAACCAAATTTATATATATTTATTTAGCTGAACAAATCACCTTTAAGAATAAAAATCTTGGATTTGATGCATAACATTGTTATTTATTCAAAAACTTCAAGCTCAGTCTTTGAAGTAAAATATTAGAGCGGAATACATTTTCCGTAACATTAAACATCTAATGTATGCAGATTGAAGTAATCAATTTATACTCCAGAGCGTAAGACTATCCTTAAAATGTTGCATTTGTTGCATAATGATGGCTTTAGAAAACGAAGCAAAATATCCGAAATAATGTCTTAATATGTTTTTCTAAACTTTATCGAAAATCTAAACAGTGTGTGTGAGTGTTTACATAAATCAAGCATCAATTTAGAACAGTTGCAATAAAGTTTACAAATAATTTGTAATAATATACTGTAAAGATTATATTTCTGTCATTTTTGTCTACATTTTTTATTTTTACTAAAGATTTTTCATTTATTTAAAGCTAAAAAAATTCGTATATTTACATGTTACTATTATTAATAACGAATGTTTTTGGCTTAAGACATTTATTGTATCAATATATATATATATATATTATAAATTTATTATTGTACTGTCTACACAGTAAAATTGATTGTGCCTCCTTTAAAATTTTTAAATGCTAATAACTACAGCCATTTAGAAACGCTAAGTTTAGGAAAGTGTCCCTGTACTACTTGCAGCAATCCTAGCGGTAAAATTTGGAATTAGTGATTTAATCTTTAAATTAAACAAGAAATGGGATAATAATTTCATTCATGAAAGTGTATCCAATAAAATTGTATGGTTGTAGTCTAGTATCAAATGGTAGCTTTCGGAAAGGAATGAGAACGAAAAAAAAATGAATACAATGTGTACAATACGCTTTTACAATGCACTGTGCTGGAATTCGAGTACAAACTAATGCACACTACATGTTCTTTTCCTGGCAAGTCTTCCTTAATGTAATTTTTAAATGTGCTTACTATCAGTTAATCTACAATTTTGAACCTGATCTTTTTTCGCTCACCTCGTTTATTTTATGAGATAGGACCGTTGATTTCCGATTTTTAAGGCTAGGGGGAGCTGCAAATATTCTCTTCTTGTCTTGAACACGCTCTCTCTCATATCTTCTTACGTTATTTACGATCATAACTATCTACATTTTTAAATTCAGATGGCGATAGAGAGAGAATTTTAATATATGTTACCTATTATAATCTATATTATGTGTGTCAAACGACAGTCATTTCATATGTTTATATTTTTGCTGCATTAAATATTTTTTTACATTGTTTGATTTTTAAGCTTTATATTGTCCTTTACGTATTACACATCCTATGATTAAGTGAATGCATTACATAAAAAATGTATGACATGTATTAGTTTTTGCACATATTATGTAATTGCCAATTTGTTTCTAATATTTGGTTTTCGCAACAATGTTTATATTTTTCAAAATGATTATTGATTGTAATCAGAATTATTTTCAAACTATTATGCTAAAATTTAAAAATTGTTTAGTTGATAAAAACATTATTTTTTATATTTGTAATAATATGCATTTTCATATTCAGTTTTAATGCACATTAGTAAAACTATGCTGTCTTTATTCACAGTTTTCCAGATTTCGTTGAATATATTCAAAAAATATTGCTTATACACTGTTGGCTAACGTAAATGCAACACCCTGAAGGAAGCATGAAATTTGCAACATGCATTAGTGGAGGTGAGATATGCAAATCATTAGAATTTCAGCACAGACGTAACTCATGTGCTCCATAGGCTTCCGAGGCCGGCTCACTCTCAAGATCTTTCACCGACAGAAAACATATCGTCAATGGGTTCTCACCGATTGACCATGATTATATCCCCAGCTGCCACACCAGATCAACTTTGGCGAAGTGTGGAAGCTGCTTCGTCTGTTGTACCCCAAGAACACATCCAAAGTCTCTTTGAATCAATGCCGATGCGTGTGGCAGCGGTGATCTTCAACAATGGCGGCTACTCTGGCTGCTGATTTTAGCATGAACCACACTTCACAGAAGTCTATAAATTTAATCATTTGATACTTGGTCAATACGTTAACTACAAAAAAAAGTTTGTTACCTTTTGTCTTCCTTGGTGTCGAGATTTGGGTGACGAGCAGTGTATTTCATGTATTATTCAATTTACTAAAAAACTAAATTTAAGTTATGGAATTTTAAAGATACATTAGGTAGGGGAAAAGAAATCCATTATTTTTACGATAACTTTTTGTAACTTCTTTCAGATTCGCTTTGTAAAAAGGTTTAAAACAGTTTTCATGTAGATTTTTAGGTCTTGTGCGAAGCTACGACTGCTGACATGCTGTCAAGTTTGATAATTTTTGATATTTTATAGACATTCTCGACAATGTTGTATCCATGCGAGGTGCATCTTTAGCATCCGAATATCCAAACGGAATCGACGAAACCAAAATTGTGCGTAACTGGTTGTTACAGTCATATATAGGACGATAAATACCTTTCACAATTTAAGCCACCTGGTTAGCATTTTCGCCATTATAAAAGAAAAACTAAAATGTATCGAATTTTCTGTTTGTTGTCTTCTATTATTAAAACCTTGTACTCATAACTGAATTAATCAAACAAAAAACCGCAAGAGAATATTTTAGTGTCAAATGTCACCTTTCCAATGAGCATAAATTTGAAATTGTTTGATAGATACCTCACGAGATAGCGATCACTACAGACGTCTACCGAAAAAATGATAGATAACTTTTTCCCCAACCTAATATATAGAACTATATAACAAAATTGTTAAAGATATATGTGTACAAGTATACAACAATAGTAAAGAAAGTCGGGTTAACGGAAGAGCTATTGAAAGAAAACCGCTTAAAGAAAGTAAAAAATATCTGCAAATCAATTGTTGTAAATATTGATAACAAAGATTACATTATTTTTGTTTACTTCAACATGTTAAAATTTTGTAATTATTGAGTTGATCATGAATTCAAGATAATTATATTTAGCACTTTTTGATTATGTTTAAACTGCGTAGGCGCAGTTCCTTTAGCCTACCTGAAACTGTTACTGTAATTAAGTGCATATACATATGTATGCGTGTTTTGCACATATAAATACAATTATATTCAACAATGTGTAACAAATGTGAAGAAATATATTTATTTAAAGTGTGTTGATAACATTTATCAGTATTGATACTTAACTAAGTATCATAATCGAGTTTGTTGAGATAATAAGATAATATTACTCGGATAAGTGACATCATTCGACATGTGATTACACAAGATTTCCACAAAACTAATATCACGTGGTAATTGGCAAATGATTTTACAGAGGGATGGCACAATATCCACCTAATTGAGGGCAGTTTGTTTTTCTCTTTTTATAAAAGTATGATGTCATTTCAGAAAAATGAACAACAACGAAACTAAAGGAGTTATTTATAGCAAATAAAGGAAAGACGTAGCACAAAAATAGGAAAGACAATAACAGAATACTAAATATTACTTAAGTTATTCTCATACGGAATGAATACTTACGTTTATGGAATTTTGAAGTAATATACAATCATAAAATGGCTAAGAAACGCTGGTTAATGGAACATCAATTGGAAATTAGCAGAAATAGTCTAACCACATGTATTTGAATATTAAATATACAGTAACATTATATTTTTGATATTCTTTTTTTATTGAATAGCCATCAAGCAAAATTAATTATAAGGGGAGGAATAAGCATTTTCCACTTATTTACCATAGGTATCATACACCTCTTACCATACGTAATTCAGAAATCAGCAATTCAATTAAAATGGTTACTCTGTTAGAAAATATTAAAATTGTTGTTAAAATATGAAAGAAGTACTAAGTACTGAGAAGGATGTTTAAAATGTACCTCATAAAATTATTTTATATACTTGTCCTCTTTTCTTATAAAAAGATTTTTAAAAAAAGGTTTCTCAATTCCACTACTTATAAAAATCTAAGTGAACAAAGTGACTTTATCTTTGTCATATTTGCCTAATTTTCACAAAAATAAAGAACAATAAAAATATTTTGTTACTGTCCAACTTTTTAAAAAGAAAACTTTTTGTAATTTACACAAAATCATCATCGAAAAAATTCACGAATATTTTCTCTCAACTCATAAATAATTGAAAATGTTTCTAAAGAAATGGTCAACAAAGTGAATTAGACGCCCGTTTTTATAAGTCTTATTTATAAACACTCACCATATAAGAAATAATGGCTAGTCCTTAACAAGGTTCTATATACGCCATAATATTTTTAATTCACATTTACGGAACTAAATTTTTTATTTTTTACAAAATCTCTTTAAAGCATCCTTCATTTGAGTTTATTTTTTTATCATCTGATACTCCATTTGTTCTATTTATTTTATGTTCGAAAAACTTTGATCACTGTCTTTATTAGAGAATCGTAAATCTTTTGAATTGGTGATAACTAACTACATGGCTGATACTGAAACCCTAAATATTTTAAAACGACATCTAAATCATTTTGACGTGTTTGCTTATTTTATAAATCAGTATAACTGAAGGAAACTAAAATTCTTTTTCGGGATATTTGAGTGAAAATAAGTTATTTATCCATGAACTTTGACAAAGAAAGAAACTGCTTCCCAGAATTTAACTTTTAGACATTTTAAATCTGGATTAAGAAGTAATTTGTTCTTAAAAAGCTTTGGAGGAGATTAAATGATATAGAGCATAATGAATGAAAATAAAAAAGAACATTCAGGTTTCAAAAAAAAAGGAAAACAATGTAGAGCTGCGACTGTCTGTAAAACAATTGCATCAACAGTTAATAATTATTTCAGTCTTGAAATAATTTTTGAGAAGAACAACACAAAAATACTTTCCTGCATCGAAACATTATGTTTTTTAAAATGTAGCTACGAATAAAAAAAATAGAATATGCTTATTTTGTCTGATTTTTCATTAATAAAAGGAAATTAAGAATTGTTTTTAAGTTCGAATTTTTATTTTGTATGCATTTTTTATATAATACATAATAAATATTTTTTTTTGTTATTAGAACTTTATTCATAAAAAGAAATTAGTTTAAAAAACAAATTAGTTTTAAGATCCAATTGTTATTTTTCTATTTTTGCTAGCTGTCGTTTTAAGAGTTATTTTAATAGACCCTACGAGTTCGAAAAAAAGAAAATTTATTGAATCAGATTTGAATCCGTATTATTAATCCAACACCTGTAATCCACACAACGCCATCTGTGTGTGAGAGAGAGAAGAAACAAAATTTTATTTATTTTTTAATTGGCAAAAATTTTATTTTAAAATTTCTTGTAAGCTAAATATCATTCGATACTATACTGCATTTCCATAATTCCTTTAATCGGAAGACAAAACTATCTTTTTGAGCTGAACATGTAAACTATTTATTTATTCTATTTTAATTAGTTAGTTTTTATTATTACGTTCTGTTCTGAATAAAACAAAATTAGTCTATTTCCATTTAAATGGAATATTTTGCCTAGAATTTGAAAAATAAACTATCACAGAAGGTTGATATAGAATCGAAGCTTCACACGGAAATCTGGAATATGATTTACTATTAAAACATTTCATTGCGTACCTATATGTATGTATATGCATACATATTCCTTCATTAAAATTTTTGAAAACATTAAAATAGAAATAATTGTATTTACTTTTGAATGATTCGCTTATAGAAGCTACAAATTTGCTTATATTTTGTGCTAAATGTTAGAACAATATTAACTCAAATAAAAATATTTAAAAAAATATGAAAAATTCAATCATATAAGAGACGAAATTTATATCAAACTAAAAACTGAAGTCAAAATAAGTTCAAATTTACATAAGGAAATATATTATAAATAGAATTCGCAATGCATATCTTCCTTACACACCCCTATTAACATTAATGTTTTCTACTCGTCTTTATTGGCAGGTTACCAATTTTCTTTGAAATTGGTGATTAGGCAATAATTACGTTTTAATACTCCATCTTTGAAAAGAAACCATTTCAAGATAATACGTATTTATTTTGTTCCCAAAGTTCATTTTAGAAAAATAACAATTACGTATGTAACTTAATTATTATTATGAATGGAACGTCTGAGAGAATAATTTAACCTTCTGATCCAATGTTTCAAAAAACTGACAAGTTATTATAAATAATTGATTCATTACATGATATCATATGTTAAAATAAAAAGGTCTAATTGTTTTCAAAGGAATACTAATTAAAAAGGAACATTTCAGAGTCTAAATCCCTGCATTAAAAATACATTCCAATTATTAGACTACGAAAGCTTTATTCAGTTTTATATTACTTTTGAGACAAATGTAAAGAATATATTTGTCTAAATTAATCGTTATTAATGTTAAATTATTATATTAATCGTTATTAATGCTACATTATTAAATTAATTGTTATTAATACTATGTTATTATATTAATCGTTATTAATACTACGTTATTGTATTACTTGTTATTAATGCTACGTTATTCTATTATAAATAATCATTATATAGTTACATATTATTTC
Organism: Latrodectus geometricus; assembly: GCA_026290005.1. Classification (NCBI taxonomy): domain Eukaryota; kingdom Metazoa; phylum Arthropoda; class Arachnida; order Araneae; family Theridiidae; genus Latrodectus; species Latrodectus geometricus. The sequence continues at coordinate 63,081 of JAPDSC010127160.1, forward strand.
GAAAATGATTCATAAAACTAAAGGAGAAAATATTCACGTACATTTTCTTGCGAAGAAAATTAATGTAATTTAAAAGTTTGTGATTATAGAACTTTGCAATCACCTATAATATTTGTTAATTGTAGTTCTATAAAATTAAAGAAATGAGATTGATAACAATCTCTTATTAATATGAACTACGTCATGGTCTTATGATAAAATCTTCATAAAAATAAACATAATTTTCAGGGGAATATTGTGATCTCTTGAATGTATATAGCTTACACTAAAACGATAAAAATTGTAATTAGCAAAATTAAGTCTCTTTGTCTAAAGATAATTTTTCGTAAATTACACTGAAACTAACCAATTTCTATATACTTTAAATATATCCTTCCAATGGCTAAGTGGTTGGCGTTCCTGGGCTGTTGGTCCTGGGTTCGAATCCCAGTTTGGACATGGATGTTTCCTCTCTCTGTGTATCTTTGTCCTTTCTTCTTCTGAGATGATAGATAAATGTGGCCTGACCTATAAAAGGGTCTATAGTGGTGTGACGTAGTCAATGCTACTCGTGCCTTCGTGACTTGGTTCACAGATAACCCCCGGGTAACGCTAAAAGAGTAGCAGTTTCCCGACTTTTAGTGAAAGGTTAATCACCCAATGTCCCTCCATTAGAAAAAAGTACTTTAAATGCTTAAGTATTTATGAAATATTATGTATACACATACTAGGTATAGATAAATATAAATACCTAGTATGTGTATACATAATCGGAAAAAATACACATATACCGAATTTTACCATCAAAATTTTAATTAGAGCAATGAGAAGGATTTATATTGAAGATTAAAAGATTTCCTATTTAAGAATTCGATCATGTAAATTTAGTAAAAATTATAAAATGAATAGAATACTGACAACTGTTCAAGTTACAGTTACAGAAATTTAGTTTAAATTAGAACAGTTACAGATTTTGTATACTTTTATGCGGCTCATTTATAGTCTGGTTAAAATAACAAAATTTTTGCATCGAATTTCCATCAAAAGAGCATTATCCCATCATGAGATAAGCCTTTTCTATTTCTATTAGACTGCAAAAAAATCGTAAGAGGAAAAAAAAAAAGAGTTATTTATAGAATCTAACTTCAATAGTGGAAAAAAAAAACTTCAAAAATGTCCCCCGCTATTGAAGGAAAAGTGGGTTGGATCTTTATAATACGTAATAAAAATGCCGGACGATGCTCAAGAAGTGGATTTCCAAAAATGCTGAGGCTAAAAAATACCTCTTTTAAAGTCTTTTCCTCGTCCCGTGTGTCGTAGTCGATCGCCAATTGTGTGAGGAAATGCAGCTGACAGCAGCTAATATTTACAATCAATCAGATTCCAGATTTGGCGCTTTATCTTTAGTTTAATTTTACTTTTTTTCAAATCACGAAGTTAATTTGCTCGGAAGAACAAATATTCGTAATTAAGTTTTTTCAGTTTATTTCCTCCTTTTTATTCATTTAAAAGCAGAAAAAAAGCTATAAAGTAAAGCTAGGTTTAAAATTGGAGTTTAGAGCAATTCCTCCCGTGTTAAATAAATCATTTTTATTTTTTTGCGCTGTAAAATTCAACGTCGCATTTTAGTGTGTGGGGGCGGGGGAAATAGCGTTGCGTATTATTTAAGAAAGAGCGGACTCTTTTGACGTTTTTATTTACTTTTTTGGAGTAAACTGCAAGAAATAAAAATGATGATATCTGTGTTAGTAATGGCTATTCCTTCGGGTGCTGAAAATGTTTTTCTTGGGGCGAAAGTCACAAATCGATAAATATTTTGTCGGGAGAGCTATAAAAAGAAAAAGCAAATAAATGTCGTTTCATTTGAAATATCAATAAGGAGAAACGCTAAAAATGTTTAGAAATATAATATCACTTATATAAAAGAGTTTACTAATTTCGTATCTTTTTTGTTTCGTTAGTGATTTTATACAATGTATACGATTTTTACTTTATGATTGGTAATTATTTATGTAATTGGTATATTTATATATTATTTACCAAATCTTTATTTGGTTATTATTGTTATAAAAAATAAATAAGGGTATGTTTTAAAGAGAAAATAAGTGCAATTGTTTTATTGAATTTTTATTAAGCAGTTGTTGTTTAATATAATGTTTTTGTTGAAGTTAAAATTAATTTATATGAAAAATACTGTATACAATTAGGTTTAATAACATAAAACAATTTATCATCGGTTTATTTTAACATATACTATCAATAAATTCGATAAAAAAATTTTATTTTTAAATCAAATAAAAAAAATTTTGTTATGATTACATTAAACAGAAAATCTAATTCAACATATATATTATTTTGAATTAGATTTTCTGTCCAATAAATGTAATTCCAATTTAATTGCATTAAGTTTTTAACATCAGAGCAAAAGAAAAACCCCTTTACAATCATCAGTAGACTATCGAACGTTTTAGATTTAATTAATCCATTCAAATAACGCATTAAGAGGATATAATTTAATATGTCGAAATTTAAAAACATAATAATTTATATACAAAGTAGTTTATTGTAAAGTACAAATAGAAAATATTCATTCTTTACATTGTACATTTCCGGTGTCTGTCTCAGAACGGTCATCTTCGGTAAAATCAAGTATCGAACTTGTTTAACTTCTAAACACATAACGACGTCTTAACTCATCAGAAAGCCTCATCAACATAACTTGCAAAGAATATGAAAACAATAGTATATATTGCATAAAAATTACATATAATATTGCATCACATTTTATATGTAAAATGGTTATATATGGTTCAAAGTCTATTTTTTGTTAGTTAAGATCGTGTTAAAACCTTAATTTTTCTTTAAAATATTTTTATTTATTATTAAAAAAAATTCCATAATCCTTCAATGTTTTTATTCGAATATATTATGCTGTGTTGAATCCATTAAGTAATGTATCTGAGATTTATTACCAAATTCAATTGGGTATGAAGATTTTCTCACCGTAATGAAAAATAGCTATAAAAATAACATTTATGAAAATTAATTTTTTTTATTACAGTTTTGATATTAATTAAGAAAATATATTTTTGGCAAGCCATAATAAAATTTACATTATATGTGTATGTGTGAATATTTCAAGATTTTAAAAACATAGCATTAGTTTCTTCCATGAAATGTGTATTTAAGAGAAATGTGTGTAATCATACTTTTCGTAAGACATCCACATGATTTCAAAAATATAATGCCAGTTTTTTTCTGAATGAAAGCATTTATGAAAGAAATGCATAAAAAAATTATGTATGATAGTCATAATAAATTTAGGTTTAGTTTTCAAACAATAGTGGTAACGAGCATTTTTTTAATAATAAAAGTAGTTTACAGTTGACGATTAACATCACGCTTTCGTTTTGCATTTAATATTTTATAAAGTAAATTTATAAAATATAAAGAATAGAGTTTTACATAACATGATGATCCAGCATTTATTGCTGGAAAATTAATCCTTTTCATTATTGGAAGAAGGTAGGTTCGATTCTGAGTCAGGAAAAACTGCCTTATTTATAGGGCAAGTTAATTAATGTCAGATTTTAAGTAATTATTAAGAAAAATTACAATTTAAATGCCAATCTTGTTTCTTGATCAATGTAGAAATTCCCGAGACAATTTGCAAATCTATCTTACCATGTACTTAGAATATTATCCTTTCTTAATGTGTTGCTTAAATGTAAAATAAACACAAAGGTACAATTTTCTAAGTTGATGTTGAACCTGAATACCTTTATGGAACTTTTTAAATGGTAAAAGCACATAATTAAGAAAAATATGGTAAATTTTATATCAAAATAATTTTCTTTAGTAGCTTTTTTTAATTTCAAATAAAAAATTTAATTAATTCTTGATCCAATATTTTTTATTATTAAATTATGTGTTTTTAGCTACTATAATAAATTTTTAGATTAATGTTTATAATAATTTTCACTTTGTGAAAAAGGAATTAAGGCGATAATACATGCGAATCGTTCAGACTTCGCAATAAAGTAAAAGACGCTATCGTTTAGTACCATCAATGAGCGAAAGAAATCACATTTCAAACAACAAAAAAATAACTGTTCAAGAAAATGTACAAAAATGAATAAAAATAAGAAATTCATTTTCTTGTTTTTAGCTAATTTACCTGCTATACATTTCCACTACTATATTTTTAATTTTGTTTCATTAAGATATTGAAATACAGTATCTAAAACACAAATTTTCCACTCATTAGCTATTAATTATTAATAATACTAGTTGTTGCAAACTGGTCTATTATATATCCAAAGAAAATAGCATAAAACTAACTAACATGCTAAAACCTCAAATTATTATAACTATTACAACGAAATTGCCTGGTATGCATCAAAACTACTTAGCTATGCAAAAAACATATTAACCATTTTATCATTTCTTACTTATGACAAAACTTACGAACTTTGCTAAACAAACATAATATAAGAGAAAATATAACAGAATATGAATATATAAGACGTAAGTAGAAGAATTTTAAAGAAATATTTAAATTTTTCAGAATATTGTTGTGTATTTTGAGATGACATCATACACAAATGAAATGAGAAGCCTGAATGTGAATAAGAGTACATTTAATAGGTTTGAAGGGGCATAATATAAGAGGATAGAAAAACATTTCATATTTCTCTATCCTCTAGAGTTTGATTGGGGCACAGAAAAAAGCAACTATAATTTTATATTTTGGCTGCAAATGGAATTGAATTATGTACATGGTAATAAAAACAATAAGAGAGGAGAAACAAATGAAAAGAAGCGGGCACTATAAAATCCTTTAATAAAATGTTATTTGCAAATTTTACGAGTGTAACAATATAGGAACAATACCTAAGTAAAGCAGGTATGAAAAACATGTCTAGACAGGCTTATTAAATATTAGAAGAACAAGTAAATTTTTAAGTTTTTTTATCACATAAGAATTTGATATTGTGCTCAAAGATTATTGCTCTTGTAACAAGTATTTATACTGTTGAAAAAATATTTCTTCGAAAATACAATCTTCTTTCATTTTTATTAACAAATTTATGATTTGATGAATTATATCAACATTTTCATTAAATGAATTTCTTTGTGTAACATTGTTCATTTAATTAAATGAGCTTAAGTTGACTTTTTTTCTAGTATTTTAAGTATGTCCTAAACTTTATAATTCGTCCTTTCATCAGTAGTTATCCTTTGGTAAATTTGAATTTGTTTTTGGAAAAAGTTAAGGCTTACTACTTTTTCCTCCAAAGTTTTTCAGTGTGTGTAGTAGCATAATGAATATAAAGAGCAAATTTCAAATAATACGTGTTATAATATTATATACATAATGAAAGATAGTGGTTCTCCTAACAGCTAGTGTAAGGCACTTTAAACAGCCCCAGTCTTTTTGTCTTTCAGAATTTCTTTTCATAGATAGTGTATTTCTGCATTTTTTGCTATGTAGGAATCCAAAATAAACTTCCAAGCATCCATCTCAATGGACGCTTACACCAAAAACTGAATCACAATAATTAACTCTCATTATTCAATAGTGCATCCGAAAGAAAGAGTGGGTTTTCAAAACAAAGAGATAAGGCCATTCTGAGCTATATATATATACCTTTTTATTTTTTGAAATATTGAAATATAAGCTACATGTAGCCTCTAGAGAATTTATGTAATTATCATCATCACAATAAGCGAATTTAAAAATTCTAAATTTCGAAATACATGTAATTAATTATTTCGGAATACAATCTATATTGTTCTTTACTTTATATGAATGATACATTACAAAATAAAACTTCCACCTCAATAGACGTAACTTATGATATTTAAACCATGTAATGTGGAGTCTAATTTACAAAGACAAGTTGTAAGATTTTTACTAACATCAACATCCAATATATGTTATTGTCTTCCTATAAGAGTTTTATACGTATTAATCCGTATTCACTTGTCGCAACTCTAAAACCTGGAAAATTCTCAAAATCCCACTCCGACATATGATGTCACAGAAGAAACAAACGCAACATCCATATAACATTGCTCAACAATGGAAGGTAAAGAAACAATGACTTTTTACTGAAAAACTTTCCCATTTTTTTCGCAATTTAAAAAGTGGCATCAGATCATTTCAGTTCGTAAAAAAAGTATTATTTTCTTGAATATTAGAATGGTCATTTCCTATTGATAACCCTCCAAAAGTCAACTTATCTAATATCTGTTAGTAATATACATTAAAATAAAAAATGTGTGGATATGTAATTTTATATATATTTATGCAAACGTACACCATTTTTAAATTCTTATCAATGTAGAAAAATTTTACTTATATTTAACGTCTTGTTTAATTATTTTATTTTCTCTGTAAGATTACAATAATTATTTATTAAATAATAAAAATGATTTGCATTACTTTTTCCTGTATGCTATCATTTCGCGAAGAAAGGAAATTGAAATATTAAAATTATTAATTCAAAGTATGTTATAAAATATGTATGAAATATATTTCATGTATATGTATCTTTACGATTTTATGAAACATATTCTCTAGTGCAAAGAAATATGCAATAGAATAGATTCTATGAAATTTCAAAAATGTATTTGTAACATTAAATTCTTAAAATACAATAAAAGTTTTTACATACATATAAACATTACCCTCAATTCACAATAACAGTTAATGATAAGTATGGAAAAAACTAATATGCATTTTAAAATTTAAGATATCTTTTTATCTACTTAAAGCATTAAAATATTTGATGATGTATAAAATTAAATTTGAAACTAAGCGTACACAAAAAAAATAATAGTTTAAATGTACACCTAGAATTTTAACATAATTTAACATACTGCCACATTTTAATCATTATAAATATAGTTACAAGAGAACAATGGAAATAATTCTTCCAAAAAACGAAATAGTTAATTCTGGTTTTATATTTACTTTCCACAGCAAACATAAATTAAAAATGTTTCGTAACCATGATTTTTTTAATATAGTATTTAGAAATTTTTGGGTGTGAAATACAAAAGTTAATTTTTCTATATTGGTTTTTAATCGAATTCTTATAAACTAAACAAAGTAAACAGATTTGAGGTTATCAAAAAACAAGCTAGACTTACAAAGTTAAGTTTTAAAGTAAAAGATATAAACAAAAGCCTATTGCATCAAACGCTTAAAACAATTAACATCAAAATTTCAAAGCAGTATTTCATAATCTGTTTGTACAAAACACAATGGATGAATCAATTTCCGATTTGAAACAAAGGAGTAAGTCACGTGTGTTTACCATTCAACTTTTAAATCACCACTTTTATGACGGACGTGAGCGTGAAGTAAAAGAAATAAATCCCTCTTATTTTCTGTGCGTATTAAAAAGGGATATTTTTCTTTTTCGAAAATGGCAACTAATTTTTTTTTTTTTTTTTTTTGGCAAGTAAAGCCTGCTGCAAAACACATCTGCTTCAGAGCTTTGATTTATTATATTTAAAGCATCGATTCTATTTTTTTTTTCTCTTTATGCGCAGCTTTGCTTTTAACTAATCGCTGAAAATTAATTTTAAATGTTAAGCTGTCACTTCATTTTTCTTTCTACCGGTCTCTCGTTCTATAATCATTTATTTTTCTACGTTAGAAAAAAATAAATAATTTATACAAACAAGATTTCGCTTTTTTATTTTAAAATTGGATTTATACAAGAGGTTTTAGATTTGCATTTTATATGTCAAACGTAATGTGGAAAACAAAGTTTAATTTCTCAATTTTTTGTATTATCTTTTTAATCGAGTAAAAGATGGTGTTATTTTAATGAAATCAAAATTTTATTTTGAGTTTATAACTGAAGTTGTCATAGGAATACGGCAGAGCAAAATGTTGATGTAAAATTGACGAGAAAACTGTGAGAATATATATAGAAATAATACTTCTCTTCATTCAATATATTTCTATTAAATAGTATTTTACTTATACAATGTCACAGAAAACATGTTAATAATAATGGTTATTTAGTATAATAATTATTATATGTATATGATCATTATCAAATATTAATAAAATGAATAGTTTCTATTTCTAGTAAATTTTTATTTGCTTGTACACATATATTTTTGAAAAAATATTAAAAAATAAATAGTATTCATATTTTCCAAATAATTATAAGGATTAAGATAATAGAATAATTAGTTAATAAGCTCTAATTTATTTCTGTAATTAGGATTATCTCTCATTAAGTTTTCTAAACTTAACATTTTAATAATTTTTTTTTTTTAAAAAAATATTTTTTATATTTTTATTAAAAAGCATTTATTATTTTTTATTTACTCGTTCCCAATTACATGTAAAAGAATATTAGCAATTCTTTAAAATTATCTTAAAATAAAATCCACAAAATAATTATAGCTCTTAAACTAAAGCCAGTTGGGAATCGTACAAATCTGTTACAGAGAGGCAAAACTTATTTTCGAATAAAATTCAGTTAATGAGTTAATTTCTTATCTATTATTCAATTAATTTCTTATTTACATTCAGAATTATCATTTTATTAATTTATATCAAAAATTCTTAAATTATCAGGGGTCTCAATTTTAATATTTTTTATTACATTGCAAACAAATTATGCAATACAGTCAAATAATTTCGCAAAAAGACTATCGACACATTTTTTTGTAGAAATATGTAATATAATAATCATCTACGTATATTATGATATGTGATAAAATAACGTTTTCAATGCTTTTTATGATAATGAGTTTACTTAAATGCGTAACGGTACAAAATTTGCTCAAAAATAATTATATTAAAATTTGGGACTATAAGCTTTTTTACCCCACAATTATACTAAATAATGTTTCATGGAAAATTTTCTACTTACAGAAATTAAAGTATTTTATTTAATAAGCTTTAAAATCATGTAATGTATTTAACGATTTAGCAAATATATATGTGCTGCATTTAAAAGTTACATTAATTAATGACATCACATAAAGTAGTCAATATACTCAATATTCAGCTCTCGGGCAATGCCGAATCAACTCCGATCACTTCTATGATTTTATCGACATTTTCGGTGGCATTGTACCTGTGAGAGGAGCATCTTTAACATCAAAACTACTTACATGTAATCGACCAAACTAAAATCGCAATTAATTAGCTGTTACAGAACTGAAACAGTGTTCACAATTTTTGCCCTCTGGCTTGCATTTTTGCCTTTATCAAAGAAAAACTATAAAATGCTCAAAATTTTCTCTTTGATAATTTCCATGTTTAATATGTAACTCACAACGGAATAGCTCAAACATAAAAACAGCAAAAAAAAATTTTTAGCGTGAAATGTCACCTTTCTAACAATCATAAATCTGACATTGTTGGATAGATACTTTAATAGATATCTATCACAAACAGTCATCTACCAAAAGAATAATATATTTCGTTTTCATTAACATTATAAGCAGATTAATGTAAACCTATTTAATCTAAGATCAATTATTTTTACACTGCCAATCTAAAAAGACTAAAATAATTAATAATATGAAGATTAAATACTAAAATTATGTTTGCCCATAATTAGGGCAGTATATTAATATAATTAGGCAATTTCTACATATTAGGTTGGGGAAAAAGTAATCCATTATTTTTTCGGTAGACGTCTGTAGTGATCGATATCTCGTGAGGTATCGATCAAACAATTTCAGATTTATGCTCGTTGGAAAGGTGACATTTGACACAAAAATATCCTCATGCGGTTTTTTGTTTGATTAATTCAGTTACGAGTACAAGGTTTTAAAAATGGAAGACAACAAACAGAAAATTCGATACATTTTCGTTTTTCTCTTGTAACGGCGAAAATGATAGCCGGGTGGCTAAAATTGTGAAAGGTGTTTATCGTCCTATATAAGACTGTAACAACCAGTTACGTACAATTTTTGTTTCGTCGATTCCGTTCGGGTATTTTTGATGTTAGAGATGCACCTCGCATGTGGATACAGCATCGTCGAAAATCTCTATAAAATATCAAAAATGACCGAAGTTAACCGCATGTCAGCAGTCGTAACGCGCAAGACCTAAAAATCGACATGAAAGCTGTTTTAGACCTTTTTACAAAGTGAATCCAAAAGAAGTTACATAAAGTTCACGTAAAAATAATGGATTTCTTTTTCCCCAAACTAATATTATTTAATTCTGAACAAATTTTTCACATCAACTAAAATATTCAATTATCAACTAAACAATAAAATTGATTTATTTGGTAATTTCTTAGAAATTATAATCATGTTTAATCTTTCTTAATACATATTTATATATCAAGAAATTTTGTATAAATTGATGGTATAAATATGTAATACAACATTTACATTATAATAATACAAAGTATATGTTTGTAAATTAAAGTTAGAAGTTCAACAATATTTTAAAAGAAATAATTAACTGTATCATTCATAAAAGGGCTTACAAGAACATATCTAAAATGCTGTGAGTTACATTAATTTAAAAATCAAATGAGTGAATTTTATAATTAGTAGTTTGTAGTGTTCATAATTTATTTAAAATATACTTATAATATATAAAATGTTCATTAGGAAAACTTAATTGAGTAATTAAGTATAAAATGCATACTTTCATAAGCAATTACTATTTAATTACTTAATAACGTAAATTTATGTGCCCTTAGTATAAAGATAAGCGACGATAAAATAATAGCCAATTGTGTGTATTTTTAACATATCTAATGTTTCTTCTTTCATTTTAATTTATATTTATACATCAAAAAAATCTTATTTTCTCTTTAAATGATTTTAAGAAATGCTAATTTTTCAAATATTAACTACAGATAATAAAAGTGAAATTCTTTGAAAAAAATGTATCTATAATTATGATAACACTAAAAAGTATAAAAATAGTAGTATTTTATTCAAGTAGATAATTATTTATAGCTTATGACATTGAATATTAATGAAATTATCTCTATACTTAATAACATCATTATTCTTTAAATAATTAAATAAAATTGTTATACTCTATAATAAATATTAAAAGTGATATCAAATCAGGATTTAGTTACAGATTAAATTACATGTTCATATATTCCTTTACCTTATATTAGAACATTTTTAAAAAAATTTTACAAAATATATTAAATTAGTTCATCTACATGATAAATAAATACAAAAATGTTCCATATGAATTGATCGTGTTTTGCACATTATTAATGATTAATTAACTTGAATCGGGTTAAGCTAATAAGTTTTAAAGAGAAAGCATAATATAATGATAAATATATTCCCTGATGACTAACATTTAATAAATTGTGTACCATTTTAAGGAAACCATGTAATATAATATAAGTGTAATTACCCAAGATAATTAGTTTTTCATTTTGAGCGGAGAAAATAAATTTAGTCGTATAATTTTAGGTAATTAAGATTATTAATCTAATATTTTTAAAGTATGTAGTTTTAAAGGTAAATAATTCTGTTCAAAAATTCAAATATTTTGAATTTTCATTAATTAAACTAAAAATTATTTCAGTGCCAATTAAATACTGTAGATTATATATTCAAAAAAGCTATACTTACAATAATGTTATTTCACAATAATTATTATATATTTTTTAAAAACACGTCATTTCGATCAAGTTCGTATGCGATACATTTATTAGTTGAATCATTTTATAATCCTGTTAAAGCATATGAAAGTAATTGTTATTTTTCTTTTCTAAAACGTAATTTGATAAGTTTAATTTATTTTCAGAAATCCATTTATTTTTTCACTATTTGCAACTTTTAATTCCTTTTACATTGAGTTTTTTTGCATTGAGTTCAATTTTAGACTTTAAATTGTTTTTTGTTCAATTAACAAATATAATGCTTTGTTTTTTCTTATTTTAATAACTAAAATTCATACGAAATGATTTTTGTTATAAATTCAAATAATTTATTAAAAAATTTATTAAAAAATATTATAAAATTTTCAATTCCTATATTTGAAAAAACAAGAAATTAAATAATTGAATAAAAAGCTTTTATTCAAATAAAATATAATTCTCAAAAAATGTACTCCTTTGTTTTGGTTTCTATGACATCGAAAAAAGTATAGAAAAATTATTCCTCACAATTTCTTGATTTCGGTTCACATGAGTATAAAAATTAACATTCAAATACTAAATCTTTTTGCATAATTATTTTTCAAAGGACTGATGACTTATTTATTTTTAAGAAATTGTGTAGAAAACTGAAATTGCAGTTGAATGCTTTAATGTTGTCGTCTGTTGAAAAAGGTCGTGTGTTCTAAATCCAGCTGCAGTGTAGATACTCTCTTGTAGTCGCTTAGAAGCCATATTTTTAATTGTATGAACCAAATGAATAAATACGCATGTGTAAAAAGCACTTGTAATGTCATGAGCAAACCAAATTTAGAAGATTATTTTGCAAAATACATATAAAAAAAATAATTATTGTGTAGAAAATATTTCTCCCGGATTTACTTTGATACAACCCTAAATCGGAAATTTGGCTACTTTTTTTCCTCGCCAAGCAAAATAGTTGTTTTTGGTGCCTTTTTTTCTTGCCAAGATGGATTTTTTCTGAATACAAATAATTAATAACAAAAAAAACTTTAAAAAAAACTAAAAAAAATGGTACAAAGTACAAGAAAATACTAAATTTGACAACAGTAAAAACCTAAAAGCTCAAAAAACCTAAATTGGCAACACCAAAATAATAAACAGCAACCCTACAAAGTCTGTAGAGAGTGCCAGATTTGGCGCTTAGTTTTTGGGGGGTATATCAAAGTTGTTCCTTTCTCCCATTAGAAATACCTTGATTGTGCTAATTATCTTGTAAGGATTACATGGATTTGTAGACTCAGTTTATATAGATGCATTAGAATGAATGAAATAGTAATAGAAGGATTTTGGGAGGAAGTCTTAATTTATTTCTGTGTAGAATATTTCTTTCACATCACAAAAACGTCCAAGTATGACTACAGATGGTATCATGTATGGTAATTCTAGCATTATTTTGCGATTTAAACTCAAAAAAAATAAAAATAATCGAAAAAGTTCGAATACAAAGTATGGAATTCAGCATTCAAATAAATATACAAAGTTTTTTAATTCACTTCACATTTTCTATTATTTTAATAAATAAATTTTGATTTTCTTTAATACGTCGAATATATTTTACATTTAACAATATATCTTTTTGAATTGCGAGAAAAATTCCTAAATTATACAGATGTCAAACACACACGTACACATAGAAGCAATTTCGTCATTTTAGCTTTACATTTCAATAAAAAATTATCAAAATAAGATTTTAAACAAAAAAAAGATGGAATATATAAATGGGGGAAATAGATGATATAATTTATCTCACAAAAGAATAATATTTTAATAAAATTAATCACACATGTATAAGCATCATGTTTCCTTCAGATTACTGAGTTTAAAATGTATCAAATATGTATTTATCTCTTGAAAAAAAAAAAGCTTTTTCACGGTTTTTTACAATTTTTTGCTTTTTTTTCTTCTTAGTTTCCATATAATGATAAATTTTCAGACTCCCTGGAAATTTATCTGGTTTTTAGAACTTTAAATCCCTTTATTTTGATTGATTTTGAAAAAATAGGAATATAAAAGGAGAAACGCTTTCACTATAAAATAAAATTCATAAAAAAAGCAAAAAAAAATTGTTTTAAAAAATATGATTGATGTGAAATCTATATTTTACTATATTTGTATAGTAACATTTATAAAAAAAAATATTTTGTTTCGAAATTTTGCTCGTCTCAGTACGCATTATCATTAATACTGATAATATAGGAAACATTAAAAAGTTGCTCTTGAATAATTTTTTTATTCTAAAATTACTTAATGACCTAACTTTAAGGAATAGTTTTATCTTTCTTGATTTAGTGTGGATTTTTTTTTACTTTTTCCTTGTTAGATAGATTGTTTCGTTCCTCTTTATATATATTAATATTTAATGACATTAAATGGGATGTTACATGTGTGTTGAAATCGTTATTTACAAAAGTATAGTTTGTTTGAAATTACTTAATGTGCATAAGAGTTTAAAAAAAAAAATAGAATAATCAACAAGAAGCATTATAGTATAAAATAATTCGTATTATATTTATAGTATTTCTTATATTGTAAATATTTCATAGAATGTTCCTCATAAAACTTAATCTTTACCGTGCATCTAAAGCAAATTCCTTGTAACGGAAGATTTCAGGTTCGATACTAATAAATACAGAGCAGCGACATACAAATTGTATGTTTCTGCATGAACATGATTTGTACTTGATGCTTAGGGGTTTCCTGGTTTTCACCCTAACTTCATGTGGAAATAATTTATTATCCATAAAATCTCAACTGGAAAAAAAAATATGGGAATTTAGATAAAGCTTTGCAACATATTTCTGTTGTTAGATAGTCCATATGGTGTCGAATGAATATTTTGCAGCTAATTATGATGTAAAAGAGAATTCACTATAAATAGACTCATGATACTCAGAGTGGGAAGTTCAGGGTTCCACCTTCGTGACCTCGAATGTGGATGTTTATCGTAATTAGAAGTCCAATTAGGACAAAAGATTCCGACTGAAATAGTCTTCTAGTGCAAAAATTAATCAAAGAGTTATAAGCCAAAGCCAAATAAAATTCTTCAAAGTGTAAGATGTCATATATTATCTTAGCAGCTGTTGAGCGATGCAGAATAGATATTGAGATTCTCCTGCAAAATGTGCTCGTAAAATATTCTAGTTACCAACTTTGGGACTCATGACTTGAGGACTACTATATGGATGAAGAATATGCTCAGAAGAAAACAAACTAGATATTTAAGCAATCAAATAGCTTAGTTTGTGTTAACTTTAAGTTCGCTATTGTATATTGTCAAGACCTCCGTTATAATATAGATGGCGCTCTCACTTATCCAAGTGAGGGAGTTATTTGTGTAATTTAGTAAGAAAGTAGCTGTAACAGTGGAAGATGGCAGACGGGCCTGCCGTTTGGTCTTCCTTTACTTACTCCTTTTAATGTTGAATAAAAGTTGTTTTTGTTAAGATACAGTCCACTTAAATTCTTTAGTTAGTAGGACGGTCCCTACATATTCAAACAATCAAATACCTTAGTGTGTGTTACTTAGTTCGCTATTAAGTAAAATTGCGCTATAAGTTCGCTATTGTATGTAAATGCATATATTAAAAATAATAAATATTGCGTTATTGTATATTACAAATAAAAAATACTCTATAAAATTGTATTTGCATCGTTAAATCGTGTTATAACCGATAAGTATTGTTTGCCCTCAAAATAAATTTGACTTTAAATTTCATAATTTTTACTTACTGTTTGAATGTACCCATGCTATAATATGTTGCAATATTTTATTAGTTTCGTCGTTATTGATAAATAAAATTTAATATTTTGCTTGTGGAAATATTTAGTTACAATTCTACCTGATATTGATATTTACAAACATGTCTGGTAAAACAATAAGATTCAAAATAATTCATTCATTAATTACAATTCATGTTTTGTTAATTAAACTGGTTTAATTTTTAAATGCCTTATATTTTCCTTAAGAGAAAATTCGAAGAAATTAATTGTAATTTGCCTAATATTGCATGAGAGTTAATTTAAATCAAACCATTTCCATTCATTTATTTCAAAATCTTTTATAGTAACATTCACTTAAACACCAATTATCATTGAACAAGCTTATAAATGTACCTTTAAACCACCTTTTTCGCTGTATAGAAAGTATGATAATAGGTCTAAAAATAGCACATCAAATGATTTAACTTTTAAAATACAATTAACCAAGAACAAATGAGTTGAATTGTGTCTGACGGCTCGTGACCTAATTATTACAACAATAGTAAGTTTTTTGAGCAAATCAAATCCATTGTTCATCTATGCTAAGTATGGCATTATATGATTGATGAGAAAAAAACCAAAACAAGAATTACCCAACTAGAAAAGATTTTGAAATACAAACGTATAAAAGACCAGGAATTGAGAAATGTGAGAGAATTTTATTATTCTCATTGTTATTAAATCAGTTATTGGGTGGATCCCTTTAACTAATAATAGTTTTTGTTTTCGTGGTCGCAATTTTTTTTCAAACTGCTCTTGACATAATTTATCTCCCTTTATAGATCATAAAATATCTAATTAAATTTATTTATATACTGAGAAAAATTCTTACTTAACCCTTTAATTTTTAACAAATAATTGAAATTGTATGATTGAAGTAGTTTTGTTCTCTTAAAATGTTTAATAAAAATATTTCTATTAAACCAACTATGCCATTTATTATTGCATTTGAGCCATCAATAAAATCTTACGGAAGAATTATTAAAAATAAAGAAGCACTTACTTGCTTCAATAAAATAGATCTAGGAAACACGTCAAAGCAAACATCTCACTAAATAATAAAAGAAGTTGAAAATTACCATAAATTTTCCTTGATCCAAGAAAAGCTCGAAATCATATTTGAAGGATTTTACAAATTTGTTATGATAAACGAAACATTATTTTTTTTAAATAGAAGGTGTCTTAATAAACGGTAGTAAAAAAAAAAAAAAAAAAAAAAAAAAAAAAGCTAAATGCATAAAAAAAATTTATGCAGACTTTTATAAATAAATTATACTTTTTAAATATGGGTATTCACATTTGGAAATTTAAATTAACCTTTATCCAATCACTGGTAAGTAAATTATTCTTAATATGGAAGAGTTAATACCTTAAAATCATGAGACGTTGTCTCTAAATTCATCTTAGGGTAACATTCTACTCTTTGTTAGCTAATCTATAATCTTAATGTATCCCATAATGATAAATGCGCGACAAATATACTAATTTATACTTTCCTGCAATTTCAAAGTTCTTACATAATGTTCTAGATGATCCTGATGTCATCCTGATCATCGAACGTAAGTCATATTCTGTCTTATTGAGGCATAGCGCTACAAAAGGGAGATAAAATAGGATGGTGACACTGACCCATACACATCAAAAATTCAAGGCTGCTTTTACCAACAATGAGAACAAATGGTAATCCAGATATGTATCAGATAGCTGCTTATAGTTCTTCACCATTTTGACACTGTCAAATGCATGCAAGAAATATAAATTTCACACGATTCTTTCAAACATGGCTAATATCATGATACTGTATACAAAAACGGAAATGTATGTTGTCTCATGTTATAGATAGACTTGCAGCATTACTTGGCATCAGAGCTAATTCCACATGCCATGCTCCAGGAGGAATTTTCAATATTATTGTCCGCGTTTACGTGTCTCGAAAGAATAAGCAAGGAAAAATACAAACATCCATATTGACAGCTGATGGTGTGGCAAAAAGAAACACAGAACCCATCCCCTGGTATTAAATGCACCAATAGAACAGTTCGATCTAATGACTGGAACAAAAATCCCAGACATTTCCTTTTCAAACAGCGCTGTCCTACGACTAAGGCAGATTAAACCATCTCCATTATTAAGTGAAATATTTATTTGACATGTGAAAGACCAACCTTTTAACTGAAAGATTTTGTAAGGTATTTAAACAATATAATGCATCATATATGCCGTCAAAAGAAGTTTTCTTAAATGATGATGAGTCTTGTTTACATATCGCAAAGAAGAAAGTTGAAAATCTTCCAACATCCCTCAACAGATGTGCATATGAAAATCAAAAAACAATATTACTTTTCTAGTATTCATATGAACTTAAAACTTTTCTTTAAAAACTGAGCTGTCCTATGAAATAATGATCAATGTGTAAACCCTTCCATTATTAAGTACAATTTTATTTGACATTCTGCGCAAAGGACAACTAATAGATTTTGTGAGGCGCATATTTTCTTCCAACTCTTATGAAAAAGTTTGTAATATAAATAATTTAACAGTAAATAAAAAAGCTAATTGTTAAATTTTTTGTTAAAAATGAATAAATTAGTACATTTGAGATTGAAAATGAATATATTAATGAACAAAAAAAAATTGAAACATTTATATTTAGGGTAAACTTATGTAATATTTAATAACAAATAATTCCATTATAAAAACATTTATATATAAAGATAAAATCAGAAAAATTTATAAAAAGTTCGCTTACATTTATTTTGTGTGAAATAGGATCTATGAAGCATATTGATGTTTTAAAGATTCCAGATATTTGAATATTTGCTTCATTAATACCCTCGTGTGCCTGATTTAAATGAATTATTTTACTATATACACGGATTCATAACTTCCGTAACATGTGGTTTATTAATATTTTCCTGAGATATTAAAATTCATTGTTACACAATTTTAAGAAAGCCAATATAATGACCAGCGTAAAAATGTAATATAAGTTGATTTTATATTATAATTTGATTTATATTATAAAGTACAAATTAGTCATTTTATACTCTTTGATAATATTATCAGTTGTCTGATCAAATTTTACATTTTAAATTAATCCATAAGAATTATCAGAGCATTTATGTGTATTTATCTTTTACTGCAGATAAAAAATTTATTTTCTGAAAACCTCAAAAATATTTGTGTTATCAATTTAAACCATCTGTTTTGCTATAATAAAATACGATTTCTTTCAGTTATATTTAAGGATTTTTGTTTCGTTTCTAGATGCTGCATTTAAGTAGTTTAAAATAAATATTGTTATATTTTCTAATAAACAGTAATTCATAATAAATGATAACTTATGTAATGACGTTTAATCATCTACAAACAAAAAAGTACTGTAATAATTTACTAATTTTATAGTTTAATAAGATACAGTGCAAAGCTCAATATAGCTCAGATTTATTTTACAATATTTCTTCGAGAACTCTTATCACAGATAGCAGATCGAATTTACTAGATCAGAAGGAAGGAAATTTGAAAAATTCCCAAGACCACCCTCGAGAGATGTTTACGTAGAAACCAGAAATGCAATATCTTGCTCCAGTTATTCAATAGCAGTTGGAATGGATCAGAACCTTTCACTCTTAGCATGCTATTTTAACAAATGATCGCCTCTATCACTAATTACGATAATTATTTAACAGTGATCAGTCGAAAATCTCTTGTTATACCAAACATATTCTATATATCTTTTTTACATATCGCAAGAAGTATCATCAGGGAACCTACCACGACAAATATGTAGAAAGAAATCAGCACAACATTCGTCTCCCGTTGTTTTATAGAGTCGGGAATAGAACTTGTATCTGCACAGTCTGAAATTAATAGGTTCAATTCCATATTTATTTGAAATTGACATGTTGATAGTTTAACTTCTGAGAGATTTTGTGAATCAATTGAATGTAGCCGCATACTACCATTTCATAAATACAGGATCATACACACGTGTTGCAGAGTGAAATCTCCGAAGTTGCAAAAGCAAAATCCAGAAACACAATATCTACCTTTTACAACAAAAAGTTGGTAAAACTATATTTAAGGATGCCCCCTTGGCAAACTTGGTGATTTTTGCTTAGCTATCGATTTTATTGGCGATTTTTTTTTGGCACAAAATAACCAATTGCTCTGATGCAATCAGAATACGATTGGGTTTTGCCCAGCTTGGAGATCAACCTCGACCACAATTTGGCTAGAATCAAAACCCTAAAGTATAAGCTAACCCAATAAGTTAGATAAAACATAAAATTTTTCTGATGAATGTCCACAATATAAGGTCTGAAACAGAGTTGGTTTAAAATATTTATTTTTTGCTATATGATCTAGAATATTTCCCATCTCTTTTTCCTTAACTGTACACATCTCTCTCTCTCTCTCTTGCTTTCTTTTACATTCTTGATTTTGAGCTTAGCAAAACTCTCGCAACCATGTATTTACATTTCTATTTGAGATGATGAATTAGGTACTTAAAAGAAAGTCGTTCATCTTTACTTACTGAACTATATGCAGTTAAAACACAAACTTTCAATCACAAATTTAGAATTATTCGAGTTTAATGTTACTTTAATTACAACCATGAAAAAAAATCACCGGTGACATATTTTTTTGACTTCAGATTAATTCATATGTTTGTAAATAGAAGAAACTGTTTATTCAATGAATTGTGTAAAAATATACGCATTTGCCCCATTGACCTAATAAAAATCTAAACTCAGTTTAATTTCGATCATTGTATACTCTAACCGAATCATTATTATATTCATGAATGAACAACAATAATATATGTAACTTATTAGTTACATATATTATATCAGCACCGTGTTTCATGCATAAACACTTTTAAAAATAGGAATAAATTCAAACATTTGTTCTTTTTCTATGTGATATCAGTGTAATATTTATGTAACATATGTAAATATTTAAGAGATATAAAGGAACATTTGATAATTTTAAATTTTTCTTTCATGTAAAATATTGTATCATATAAAATAAAATATGTGTTGCATTTTTATAGATCATTAACGTTAAGCCTATTTTTCAATTAAGTATTTTAAGCATAAAATATACCGAAATATTTCATTCCTTATATAAAATTAAGTATTTTAAGTAAATTATTAGCTATCTTTTATTTTTCGAAAATAAAGGAATTTGTCACATTTGGAAAAAAAACCATTGTGTCTTATTATTCGTTTTGGATTTAAATATACTTTCTAATTAAAAAAAAACTTATTTTTTCAAATTGGATCTGTAGTCACATCCTGCGTTTTAATTGTGAATGATACATTATATAGATTTTGTAACTCACCACGTTCTGAAAATCGTTTTTTATTTGACTTTAAGCTGGTCTCGTTGGCTGGATTAAATAGCTTCATCAATGCGATGCATCAATAAGAACTGTTGCCACTAAAATCCTTCCCAGACTCTAATTCTGGAAATACACTAAAACATCCTCCTCCAACATTACAGCTGGTAAACTGACCGCTTCTGTTTCTATTAAAATCGTTTGATTTTTTTTTCTTTACTGCTGAGGCCCTGCATGTAGATACGGTAACTGATTTCATAGCAATAAAGCGAGCTCAAATCCCAATGAAGGCAGGTAGAGAAGAATGTTTTGGAAGTTTTCCAAGATCACATTCGCTTGCGATACTTAAATTCGATCCACCTTTCCATAGGCGCTAAAAACCCCCATTTTCGCCAGGCGGGCGAGAGCCCTAAATGCATCTTTAAACACAGAAAAGCTCTTTGGCACAAAAGACAATAAATAATACTGTTTTTCCTTCTTTTAAGTGTGTTTGTTGTTCTTATTTAGTTCATAAACTCCATTAGAATTTGGTGAATATGACGTTCAATAAAAATAAAAACAACTGCATTAGAGACAAAATACCAGATACGATTAATACTAAATGTGTTGTTAAAAAGAATGACACAAAAATTAATTGATTGGTTTCAAATATTGTTAATTATTTCTTTCAAACATACTTATACATAAAGAGTATAAATTTCTTTAATTGTTTGAGCTTATTTTCTTTTAACGATGAATTTTCTTTTTCAGGTTTACTTGTATATGCAAATATGTATGATTTTCCTTATTTTAATGCTTTAATATTTCTATAGTGTAAGTTTTTATGTGAAACATTGAGAACTGTTAAAAGAAAAAAAAACTTACTTTTAATAATTATGAAGTATTGAGTAGCTATTATTATTGTTATTTTTTTTATGAATTTGCAGATTTATTTCTAAGTTACAAGAAATAACTATATATTTCCTTCAGATTTAATGAAACTTTTATTAATAACTGAAAAAATTTAAGATTCTCAAAAACTATTAAACTGAAGACAATGCATATGCATAAGTTAGAAGATTTTTTTCTAACTTATGCATATGCATTGTCTTCAGTTTAACAGTTCATGAGTTCAATTCTTACCTAGAAAAATATATATTTACAGTGGTTCAGAACTCACTTTAGCAATAGGTCAATATCTAATTAAGTGCCGTATAAAGTAAACTTAATCAAATACATCTTTACAGATATATACATTTAAATACATATTTAATTTACAATCAAATATATATTAGCTACAATTATGCTTGTTTAACTTATCTTTAAAACTAAGTTATGCTTATTTATTAAAATTCTATTAAATTACATATGCTTATTCAACTTATTTTCAAACGAAAGTTTTTTGAAACTTATTAAAAGTTTTATTTCTATTAGTTATTATATTAAAAATAATTTCGCTTTCTTTTGTATTTAGGATCTGTTACAAAGTATATTTCTTAAATATTTTTAAATTTGAATATTCAAGTATTCTTAATTTATAAACTTTATTAAAGTATCACTAAGTACTGTTATATAAAGTATATTTCTTAAAATAGCCTCATGTATATATTATCGTTTAATTATAATAGTATATGAAACTTACAATTAAAGTAGATAATTGTTCAAGAAGTAATAGGTGGTTCGGAGGTTGACAATATAAACAATTGCGACCTCACCTATTATATACAAAACGCAATACCACAAGCAAGGTCAACAGACATTTTCTCATTGTTTAACAGTCGACTCCATAAAATGTAGTTGCTTTACAGGAAACAAAAGTCAAACAAAACGGTTCACCAGATGAAAATAAAACCCTACCCAACACAAATCCTGCATCGCTCCAACAGACTATCAAAGGGGTGAAAAAAAGCCGGCGTGGCGGAGGGCCTTTGTTCCAAAGTCCTTTCGATTACCCAATCGAGAGGCGGATCTGGCGAAATATAAATATTTGAGCGAAATGTGCTTTCCGGAAGGGTTGTAATCCGCATATTTAATCCCCCATCTATTCAACAACTCAGCCATTGAGATAGGCCAAAGCAGGCGGCGATGTCTCTTCGGAGCTTGCCTCCTCACTTTCTGTAATCTCCATTCTGGCTTATTCTGGTTAAATTTGCATACGCAGACAAGAGTACTCTCGGATGTATTCATGCACTCTTGGAAAAGTTTTGAAGAGCTCTCCAGTCTTTTGGTTTGATTTTGCATATTTTGACACCTTCTGTTTGTATTCGCTTTCTGGTGAAAATTCATGAGCTTATCATTTCATATTGGGCTCAGGCGAAATATACATAAAATCGTGAATGTTCTGTTATTTTGAACTTGCAAATAATTTTAAATACACAGCACAAAATTAATAGACATTTAAGCTATCATACTACTTTTACCACAATTTATTTAAATCTCTCGATTTCAAATTTTTACTCATTTTAACTTTTATTTTATCAAATGTTTCTATTTAAAATTCATTATTCTTCTAAGCCCCGCATAATAATATTATTTTTTAAACAACTATCATAAAAAAACACATATCACTGTTTTTTACGTAAGCCTTTAATTAAATTATGCTTTTAAAATGTTGAGAAAGAATATGCTGTACAAATTCTTGAAAAGAAATTAAATGTATACCATATTCTTACGTACGAAAATTCAATTAAATTTAAAATTTTATTTAACATTATAAAAGCAGTAAATAAAGATATATATGTGATATATTATAAAATTAATGTAATATGTATCACTGAATTATTTTATGAGCAATAAGGTAGAATGAGGGAAGTAAAATATATTAAAATTAATAATTAATATATTATTTATAAACGTTATCTAATTTTTACGATGCTTCATAGTTGTATATCACATAGGTCAAAATATATCATGTTAAGACCAATAATGTAAAAAAAGCGGAAAGAGAACAATACATAAGAAAATATTTCATCATTGTTTGGAAAATAATCCAAAAGGTATGAATAATGCAAATGCAAGATAAATATTGATCCTTGTTAACGAAATAATATTCCGTTAATTGAAAATACAATAAACTATTGAATGAAATAAGAACAAAATCACACTAAATTCAACTAAAATAATGTATAGTTAAGAAATAAACAAATCCATAAAAATATATTATGGCGTAAGGCAGTTATATTATGCATTATTTTAATTTCATTTATTATGTATTAAAATTATTATAATTGTTCATATATTTAAATATGAAAACAAACTATATTCAGGGAAAAATTGCTTTGAAAATGCCATTCAATTATTTTATAATAAATAGAAGTAAATATTATTAGTCAATGTAAAGTGGAGATTTTTTATATATCTATTTATCTTTATGTACTTGTGTAGAGCTACACAATAGAATATTAAAGTATATGATATGTGTCTAAAAACCAATTAAAGAGAATTATCTTACTTTGAATTATGATAATGATGAAATTTATTTCTGAACTGGTGCTTGACAGTTACTGATCTTACTGACAAGATATTAGGTACATTTTAATATGCAAAGACGGTTGGTTGGATCATCAATTAAAATCTGCCTCTATGAAAACAGAGACAGCTTAAAGTATCATACACAACAAGAAATGGGTAATTGTATTTTTTTTTCTCCTTTATGACACAAGAATATGACCTACTGTCCCGTTAATGATTACTCTCAAAAGATATTACTATTAGATGTGCATTGAAATGTATTATATTTTTCTGTTCGATTTTGTAGTGTCAAAGGATTATATTTTATGGATTGAATGGTCTAATTTCTATCCTAGCTACCATTTAGTAATCCATCGTACAAATTCCAGACACGTTACATGTTCTATCTCAGATCCAATGTTATTAGATGGTTATTACAAACACTACATGGATATTGAATCTTGAATCAATCGGACCACCATGGTTTTCTGTCAAACACAACTTTACTTACCTAAAATAATAATAAAACAGTGTGTGATCTAATTATCTAAAATAATAAAACACTACATCATCTAGTCACATATAATATTAATTAGCAGTAAATTAAGAAATATAAAAACAGCGGATTATCTAGTTAAGTACAATAAACAAAAAACTGATCTATAATCATCTGTATTAATTAAAATGAAAATTTAGAGGTTTCATTGTCATATCGATATTGTGTGAAAGATATTTAACTACAGCAATGTGAAAGTCACTGACAGACATGAGATTTGTCTTCTAACCACAGAAAGATAAAAATTTTAAATCCGACGAATTCTTGTAATTTCGAGACAATCGGAATGGAGAAAAATACGCGAGATAAGCAGTATTAGAAGTAAAGTAAATACGCATTGTACCAATATAAGTCTAAATTTGTAAGAAAATTGGCGGAAAAAAACACATGGAAAGCTAACATATTTGTAAATATTTAATCCTTTAAACAAATCTATCATTATAATATCATGGTAAACGAAATAACAATAATAATATATAGATCGATAAAAAAATATCTATATCTATTAAAGACTGAGATAATAAATAACTTTAAATACTGAATTATTTGGTAAATCATTATACAAATTACATGAAGGCCACGGTTGCCTGGTTGGTAAGGCCATCGTTCTCGTTACCAAAAGGTGGTGAGCTCGAACCCCGGCTTAGCCGAAAATCCATCGTGTGTGGTGACGTAATAGTGACTTAGGCAAGTAAAATATGTAGAGTCGCAATGTCCTCCATGTTCCCATTCCGAATTAATAGCTCTGGGGGTCTTTGGAGCCCGGCTATGGGTCTTCTCTGGTTTCAATCTCTAAATTGGAAGATTCAGGTGGTGCTGCCATCTATGAGCCAAAAGTCGTACTTCCACCTTCGTATGAGGGTGCTCTATTCAAAAACGGAAGGCACTCTCTCTCTCTCTCTTTCTCTGACTTCATTTGCCTAGTGTCTGACGGGCGGGCTTGGCGTTGCCAAGTGTCATTAGTAACAATAACAACAAATCACATGTAATAATCTTTCCGATACAATTGACTGATAGAGCATTGTTCACGATTGCTGTATTTGTGATTGATTATTAACTATTAAAACGCCTCATCATTCTCGCCAATTTCACAAGGATCTTTAATGAAATGTTCCACTAACTTAATGTTGAGGGCAATCTGTTAAGTAATAGTCCAGAATTCTCAATTCTACTCTGTTGATCAAAGATGGATGAAAAAATGATTGGGAATATTTTCCAGTTATTCCTAAATTACTCCTAAATATATAACTTATCGTGAAAGCAATTAGAATTTAATATTCGAAATTGACTTTCAATATTTTTCAGTTGTTCAGCAATCAATCCAATATGTGATATCCAATTCCTTAGACGACATAATCTGTAGAGACTGAAAAAACCAGGGAAAAATCTCTATGCATTAATCAATTAAAAATATGAAATTTGACAGAATTATTATAAGAAATTAAAAAAGTATAGTCATATGAGTAGAATAATGATAAAAATGTCCATCAATTTTTCAAAATTTAAAATAGTTAAAATGAATAATCAAATTATAAAAATAACTATTCAAATTTTAAAGCTATTATTAATTAAAATAAAATAAAATAATTATATTAAAATTATTAAGTTATTTCTAATTAAAAATTTATCATTTTAATGATTTAAAACTAATAAATAACAACAAATTTATTGAAACAAAAAGCTTCGAGAAAGGCAGAAAATCAAAGAAAATTAAGTTAACTATATTTCAAGATTGAAATTTAAGAATTATCTTATCAGAGCCATAACTTAAAAAAAAACATTGGCTCATATTTTGTTAAAATATTGAAATGCTTTAATTAATATGACATTCCATATGCAAATGTAGAAAACACAATGTATACAGGATTCCGTAAATATACCTCCAATTGTTAAAATGCTCAGTGTGATGTATATTGATTAAATTAATTTAAAGTGCTAAATACGCACTGCAGTAAATATTAAGAAATGTAAATTTTTATATGGTTACTCAATCATTTGGGATTTGTTCATTCATTAGGAAATTTAAAGTTATATATATATATATATATATATATATATATATATATATATCCAAATTAACTATTTTATATAAATTATTTTATTTCTTTTTACTCATTTGAAAAACTAGTACTTAACAAGATAGAAGAGGTTATATAAAAATTGAAATAAAAATATCATTTTTTGTTTTCTTAATTCTAATTGCAAAGTAGTTCAATTTCCAAAAAAAGAAAAATGTGCAATATTTTTTCAGCCCTGAAAAAAATATTGCTCATTTTTTTCATATTAAAAAAGGTGCAATATTTTTATGCTGTAATACAGTAAAAGGAATATGTCTAACTTTATTATTTTAATGTATTACAGTATAAAAATTTAATGAAATTGATGTAAGAAATTCGTCGCATAAAATATCCTGAGTGCAGCCTTCCTTTTTCAAACGAAAAAGTGATATAATTAAATCAACCAACAACGGATTTCATTAAAATATTTTGAGTGCAGTTCCTATTTCTTAAGGAAAAATATAATTGAATTACTTAATAATGGATTTTAATTATTTTGCATGATATTAAATGAAAAATCTTATTAAGTATAACTTAATCATTCGGTGTTGAAAAAAAATTTACGCATTGTAATTTTTACAGAAATAAATTCTTTGACTTTAACAACTATCAACAATGACATATGCATTTTAATTGTTTTAGTTTTTAAAAATATATTTCTGTATTTTTTGCGACAAAAGGCATGTTATCGTTTACAAGAACAAAATGTGTTTTCCTGAGCATTTTATTTAAATATTTTGAATTGCTTACATAAAAGTATAGCTTTTGCTACATAAAAGTGTATTTCCACTCCTTTTCTAGATCATTTCAACCGTATGATAAATTGCGACTTGTGATTAAAATAATCTTTTTAATGTATCTAAAATTGACACAGTGTGAAATGATTGGGATTTTCTTAGCGTATGCTTGAATGTACTACTTAAAAGATGAAATAAAATTAATTCATTTATTCATTTTTAGTTATTTTTTGCTAACATTTGTTGAAATGCCGGTAATAGCAAAAAATGACTTAAATAAATCACTGAAAACATAGCAGTAGTTTTAGGCTTATTTTTGTATTTTTTATTGAAACTTTATAGTCTGAATTATTTTTGGAATTTAAGAAAACAAAAGCGTCGTTCTTTCTGTTTATTCTGATTTGGTGTGAATAAACAGAAAGAACATATTTATTATATATATCCTACGACTCCTTTTCCACACGAGGACAAAATCTATTAGGTTTCACAAGTTAGAGTTGATTTTGAGCTACTTATGAAGTATCTAGACCCAAATTGGGAACAGAACCCAGGATTTGTTGAAAAGATCAGAGGGCTAAATTAAAACTGAGAATTTGTCCCGCAGTGTAAACAGGATATGAGGCATTTATAAAGTTTATGTTCTTTTTTAACTACAGAAAGTGATCGTATCACACACACACACACGCACACACACACACACACACACACACATATATATATATATATATATATCAAATGTAACGATATAAAATAAAGTTTGGATTGAATGAAGTGTAAATAAAATGTAGATAAAATGAAATGTAGATAAATAAGAAAAGATCTTCCATGTGTGTTATTTAGTTTTTATAATTAGAGCCTCTAAATAATTAATTGCCGCGCCCTAAGTAAAACCGTTCAAACATTTTACATATATGTATATAAGCATTTTTCTTGTTAATTATAAAGGGTTCAATACATTTATATAATTTTGATAAAGTATATTAATTTTTTTAAAGTTATATCATAAAAGTGGCAATATAGAAATTTTGTGTTATATTTCTAAGAAATTGCAAAAATTTGTAGTTGCATAGTTTATGGCTATGCCTCTTCTGGCTACTTATTTACGTGGCTAAACTTTATTAACTATTCGTGACTTAAAATCACAGTCAAATAACGATGTTTATTTGTAGTTGGGATTTTATAATTTATCTAAACCACATAAGTTAAGAATCTTTGGCACCTAAGCGACTTTTAGCGTATATAGACTTCCTCAGGGTATGATTTTCTGTTGATAGAATATCGAAAAGTGATATCTTTTATTATTAAGAAACCATTTCCTTAGATAAAAGAGGAAGTAGTTAGTATTATTTGCTTTAGGCTTGCGGTTTCTGCCTATAGAAGCAGCTAAATACAACAAATCAGCCTGTACCATTGGTAAATATTAGTATCCACAAAGAACGAGTGGAAATGAAAACTTAGAATATCTTTAAAGGCATAAATGTTTTCAGCATAATTTTCTTCGCCAAAATCAAATAAGAAAGAGGACAATTTATTGAGATAAAGTAACAATTTTCCTCAACGCGTTGCCAATAACCCACATTACCATAGCTTCTTTTGAATAAACCTTCGTGTGTAGATGAGACACAATGAAAAATCTAATCAAACCATTGCACAATCATGTTAAATCGAGATTTTAAAATATTTTGCGCGTGTGTGTATGTGTTCAATTTATAGGAATTCTTGTTGAATTAGCTTTCATATGCAAAAAATTGATGGCGGAATTTCAAATAAATGGATACTTATATTAGATGAGGGTATCTCTATCCTGTAGAATTTTAAATGAAAAAGTACCACAACAAATCAATAAAAAAGTTTTATATGAAAAGAAATCCAATCAATCAATTTAAAACTAAATAAATAATTTTTCTAAACATAATATAATATTTAATAAGTAATTACATTACCCGATATTGAATAAGCAATTATTTTATCAATAATAATTTTTCTTTGAGAGCGCTCTTTGCAGCATATGGTACCATATTCAACTTAGCCATGAATTAAAAAGAATGATGGTTATATGGTACATCATAATGGACAACTTAACAGAAGACTGTTGCAAGACTTTATTTCATCATGCAGCATCTTTCAGGAGAAATTTTCATATTTGTAGAGTTGTATTTACATTTCATAAACGAGAATACTGAAAATTTCCAAGATTCTACAAAGATAAATGTAGAATGTAGAAAGCAGAAATGTCGCATCAATCTTCTCTTGTTCAATAGTAACCGAGTTTGAACCATGAGTTCACCATTTTGAAAAATACTAATACTACCATTAAGTTATGGTAAACGGATAGACTAATAAGTAAAAACCGTTATAAGGTTATGTCCGAAACGTCTGAAGAAAAATTCCCATAAATAATTAGACTCACTTATATGATGTTAGGAAAAAACCCCCAAAAACCTCCCCTAAGAACCATTCATATAGACGTAGATTGGAAAAAGGGGAACGCAATATCAATTTCTCATTGTTCAATAGTGGCTGAACATTGTATTCCAATTTTATTACCCTTCTACCAAACCATGATGAGTAGATAGATAAATGATTTCTGCTCCCATATATCGAATGAATTCTTGGGGTTTTCCGTGATTCTTTTTTGCTAAATGTGAGTCAGATTTACTTCAAAGAAATGTTTTTTCGAATGGTGAATACCAGTAAATATTTAAAGAATCTTCCGATGACTTTTATCTAGTGGGCTATCCAAACATTACAATAAAACCGTGTTCAAACATTACAATATCCGCATAATACCGATAAAGAAAAAAAGTAGATACAAAAGAAGTGATAAAAAATATTGCGTAACATAAATTAAATTTAGAAACATTTTCTTTCAGAGGAAAATAAAAAATTTTCTCATATAATGCAATCAGAAAAAACAACTGTCAAGTACAGAATCCTATTACGTTAAAATAAAACCTCAAAAAATGTGAAACGCGAAAATTTTTCAGTTTATATTTTTTCTTTAAAACACAGTTTTTAATTCTGGATTATAAAATTTAAATAAAAAGTTTATCTTCAAAGGAAAAAATAGTTTATTTAATATTGTGACATAAATGATGAAGGATAAATAATCCTTCATATAGCCTTCTCTTAAAGAATTTTGTTACTCCAAATATGTAAGATAGTATACAATTAAAATTCGATACAGAAGCTTATGTGATTCAGCTTTAAATAATACAGACAATTCTTTTTTTAGAAAAGAAAAAATATTTGTAAGCCTAATTCTCTTTTTTCAATAAAATTATCATCAGATCATTTTCTAAATATTGTCAGCATCCCGCTGTTTTAAAAGGAATAAAGTTTAATAATGTTCGAATCCATGCTTTATTAGCTCCTATATGTTCTTACCAAGTTTTTCAAAATTAATTATTGAATAAATATCTTGGTATAAATAATAAATGATCTAATGATTTTTTTTGTCTCTATAATCATTGTTTACTTAAGAACAATTTATGCCAAGATATATCATATAGTTTAAAATGAATTCCAAATCATCACAAACTTGTATGAAAATTGAATTGCTCAATGTTAGAATTTACCTCGAAAAGAGAATTGAAGACCAGAATGATAACAATTTACCAGCCAGTTCAGCTAATAAATCATTTCATTTTGAATTTATCACACACAAATATCCTTTCAATGTTAGTTTTCTTGCTTTTTTTTATCATTTTTACAGCTATTTTTTGCACGTAAGAACTAGTTTAACCGATACCTGTAGTATAAAATGGGTTTTGAAATACAACAAACAATCTCGCTTGAGTTGAAAACCGAATCTGAGATCTTTCGACACGAAAATCAATCAGAGTTAATTCTTGTTTTAGCAGAAAAAATTTATACATTGTGGATTGTTATTCTTAAACAGTCATATGCATTTTTGATTATCAGTATAATAAAATACTTTCTTGCGCTTATAAGCGTATTTATGTATTTAAATACATTTCTGCTGCTTCATATTTCAAAGTTAGGGATAAATAATAAAGCCGTCGCACTGAAACTTCAATTTTCCTTATCATCGTATATTCCATCAATAACTACATTTAAGAAATAATGCTCTATGGTGTAATAATTTATCACAATTACATCATTCAATTCATCAGATCATATTCTGAATATTGATTCTGATTGGCAACTGATTGGCAAGCAGCTCATTGAAAATCCCTAGAGCACCCATTTATGTATAATTCATTTAAGATGCATGACAAGGTGAAAAAATTATCTTTTTGTAAATGAATATTT
Organism: Latrodectus geometricus; assembly: GCA_026290005.1. Taxonomy (NCBI): domain Eukaryota; kingdom Metazoa; phylum Arthropoda; class Arachnida; order Araneae; family Theridiidae; genus Latrodectus; species Latrodectus geometricus. The sequence goes on from JAPDSC010127160.1 coordinate 94,874, forward strand.
TATTTTAGTTTTTAACTTCTGTAAACTGTTTATACTATAAATATTATAGAATCCTTAAATATGAAATCACAGAAAAGGTTTTCGTCTCTAACCAATGTTTTCCATAAGCTGAAATAAAATTTTAAATAATTATAAAACAAAAAATTTCAAAAATTATTCTATGTACTACATATATGTTATTTTTAAAATTTATTGTGATTAACCCATATTTTTTTTTATCTCACATTATTTTAAGTTTTAAAAACATCCTTGAAGTTGTAATAGATAATCTTAAGATCACATCACTTAAAAAAATTATTTTATTTTAGTTAAAATGCATATTAATTTTTAAGCAAGCATAATTTGTGTACAAATACTTTTACGCTTCAACATCAATTCATCAACTAGTTTAATATTAATTTTAATTTAATAATTGTTTTTTCTAAGATATATACTTTTATGCAATATTTTATGACATTGAAATTGCATTTACTGAACAGCTCAACAATTCATAGATTCAAAACTCTCCTCAACTAACAAGTTTCTAGTGTGGTAAGGAATCCATTTTCAACTGCTGAGTGACAAATAAGTACTAATTACATGCTGATAAGATTTTCTGACTTGATTTGCAAATTTACCATAACTTTTTCGATACTCGACTGTAAATATGGGTTTAAAATAGATGCCAAACAGTAATAAAAATTTGCCCTAGATGGGAATGGAACCCACGAACTTCTGTACTGAACATCGATGGGCAGATTATTCAGTTACGATCTGGGGAGGCTAAACATGAATACAGAATTTTAAGCACTAGAAGCCATATATTTATGTTTAACACAAAGGAGAAATTTTTGAAATTTTAATTTCGTAATAAAGAAAAATATGCATTTTTCCTCAAATTTAATTTTTTGAAAAATTAATTTTTACATTAAAGACATTATTCACTAGCACATAATTTTATATAATGCATATAAAATCACAAAATAATTGTTAGATCACTACATTACTCTTTGCATAGAATTTTTATGAAATGTATTTTATTTTGAAAGAAATATAGCTCATGATATCTAAATAATATAACATATAATATATTTGAAAACAGTATTTCGAACTGGATCATTGCTATTTATTGTATGTGAAGATTTATAAAAATAGAATTTAAAGTAAATTTAGTATTAAAGCATTATTTATGAAAAAAAAAAATTAAAATAAAAATTACCAGGTTTTTATAGGAAATAAATATATCTATTATGAAATTAAAAAGATTCTTTGAAAAATTGCCAAGGAGAATAATGAGAATTCAATATAAAAACAGAAAAAAAGTTTTTTAGTATACATTGAATAGTTTTGTTCGTTAAAATTACATCAGAAATACTTTTAAGACTTCTAAAAAAATTTAAGCTGCATTATTAGACTGTGTGTCATTAATTATAATTATTAAACTATATTTAAACATAAGAATAGTTTTTCTTTTTAAGTGAGTTGTAGGAAGTAAAGTATAAAAAATTCCAACAGAAGATTAACTATTTTTCAAAATATTGGTTTTTTTCTATTCTCTAGTTTATAATAATGGTTGTACATTTTATGATCATAAGAAACTAATTTCACTATAGATAAAATATCATAAAAGAAAAGTTAAAATAACTGAAAATAAGAAAGGAGCATTGCTAATAAAATTTAAATTTCTTTCTGAGGAAAGAAGGTCAAAGAAACCGTCCTGCCAAACTCTTTCTTCCCCTCCTTTCGTGCCGACACAAATAAACTTTACTCCAAAGCACGGGTGTATTGCGGGAAAGGCAAAATAACCCGAACACCAGAATGCGGCGAAGTCAAAAGGGAGAGGCGAGTATAGGTATATTGGTAAGGAAATAATCGCCAAGTAGGGCGAAAACGGCAACCCTGTGCGGTGGTGACGTTGCTGCAGCAGCAGCTAGAGGAAGAGGAGGCTGCACCTGTGGCGGTGGGTAGTCACGTGTTCGCCCTCGTATTGATTGATCCGGGCAACTGAAGGGAAGGCTTGCCTCTCCAGCATTCCCCTTCCTGCAATTCTTCCATGCTGTACAGGCAAGTTGGCTTTACCCGACTCCAGTCTCGTATAGGCTGAGCTCTCTCGCGCTTTTCTTCACCAACAAAATGTGCGCTTGAAAGACTCTAATACAAACTTCAAAAAAATCGGAGGAAAAAAGAGGTGAATCATGAAGAGACTGAAAGGGGTCCTGGACGGACTGCGGCCCGGATCGTCCGGTTACCAGTCCCAGAAGGATAAGCCGGATCACCATACGACGCTGGACACTGCGCCAGACACAGCACCGACTGCCGCTGACATCGAAACTGTACAGGAACAATTGCGGCCGGACCACTTTAAACTAATCAAGGTAAAATAAATAAGTAAATAAATAGATAGCTAACTCTTGTTTTTTAACTGAAAGATTTTTTAAAAGCTCACTGGTGGCAGTTTTGGTTTTGTTATGGTAGAATTCCGATACAACGTAAGGTAAAATGTGTAGAGGTAGAAAAAGGAGAGTGAATTAACGCGATAAGATATACGGTGTTTTTCTGCGGCTGTGCACACGATTGGATATAAACAAATAAAAGAAAAAAATAGTGTTGTTCTTTCAAAACTCCATTCCATATGTTGCGGAAGTGCTTCTGAATTAAATAATTCTTTTTTTCTGCATCGTTTGTTTGCCATGCTTTGGATTCATTCTGAAGTATTACAATTTTTTGAAAAATCAATTTCCTATATTTAAATATATTCGAAAAAAGATTAAACCGAAATTATTAATATAAATATTCGTTCGTCTTTAAATTTGTTTTAAATATTTGTCTCGTGTGCTTACTATTCATGAGGAAATAAATGCTTTTCATTTTAGTGCTTTTTGATGCCAAGGAAACATTACTATTTTTATAAACTGTAAGGAACTTTCAAATTGGAGATCTATTTATTTTAAACAAAAATTACTCACTGTTAAAACTGATTTTTTTTATTGTTAATTAAAAAAAATGTTTGTGTATTATAAACATAAAATAAACATTTTTTATGTTATGACGTTAAATTTTAGATATGTATTATGCTAGAATTATTTTTCAATAAGCAGATCATAAAATTTAGTTTTTTCCATACGTTTTATGCTACAATATTTTTTACAACAGTTAATTAATTAATTAATTTATTTATTTTTGGAATTATATGTTTTTAGAGTTGATAGTTGGAAAATGAAGCACTAAAAATTTCAGAAAATAATTTGAATAATCTGTTGCACATGTGCTTTTAAATGATTTTTCTCCAAAACCTGCATTTTTGAAGTATCACTTCGCTTAGAGAATTGATTAGAAACACTTTAACATAAAGAATATATAAATGAATTTTAAGCCTTTCTTCCCAAATTTCTATTTGACTTTTTATTTGTGTATGTTTTGAGTTTAGTTTCCTCACTTTGCATCAAAAATATATATTTAAAATTGTTAATTTAAAAATGAGTGCAGTATGTGATTTTTGTTATAGAATAACTTTGTTTAGATAAATGAAAGTTTCTCAATTTTGTCTGACTAAAAATCAATAAATAAATATGTACTTTATGTAAATTTTAAACAAGATTTTAATGAAAATTACTATTTTGTGTATATTTTAAAGTAAAACAAGTATGCTTTTATATTTGAAAATATGTTTTTAAGATATGTAGTAATTTACATGTTTTAAATGGAAATTAAGAGTATTAAATTAAGCTAAATATTTTATTTATTCTTAAATTTTTTATTTCTTAGTATTTTTGTATGTGGAGTATATAATTAAACTTTTGAAATCAATTGCTCCTTTTAATGTAGTAAATATAACACGTTCTATTAAATTGCATTGTTAAAATAATTTCTTGGTTACATTTACACATAATTCTAAATCATTTCAGTTAATGACAAAAATAATTATGAAAATAAATTACTTCTGATTTTTATCCAACATGAATTTAAAATTGTCAATGTAAGGTTGGAGTAAATCAAAACAAATAATCAAAAGTAATTTTCGCTGTTTGCTTCCTTTATTTTAAATGTTTGGAAAAAAAATTTGTTTAAATGTTTACAGCATAAAATTTAACTTTGAATAGTCTTTTAAACAGTTATGAATAGTTAAAATAAATAAATAAATATATAATATTTTAGTAATTTGAAAATATATATCAAATCGCTACATAATAGAACAAATAATTGCACGATATAAAATGTTTCCCAACTTCTTAAGTTACACATTTAAATTTCCATTAAGATACAACAAACTGAATTTATCTAGCTTTTTAAATAGAAAATGTTTAAATGAATAAATCAATTCTTATATATTCAAGGTAACTTTTCTTCATGAATTTTACATTCAATATGTCTGATACAGCATTCTTCAATCATAGTATTAATTTAAATACTGAAGTACAATAAATATTACTATTTTAAATTACCAGGAAAAGACTTAGAAACTGAAATATTCCAATCTCATTTTACTTATCGAATTCAATTTTTCAAAGTTAAGATATATTAAAAGTATATTTCGAAATAAACTAAACTGGTAAATTTATTTTTACAATGAATTGTTTTAAGTTTCAGAAATATCCTTTATCTCTTCAAAATTAGAAAAAAAATTTATGAATCTATTCATTTAGTAATTTTATTTGGTTTTCCATAAAAAACGAAAACGTATTTATAATGTTTTTAACAAACTAATATTTTGATCATAAAATTCAATATTTAAAGAAAATATTAACTTTAAATATTAATAGATAAGTTAAATATTGAAATATCAATTTTATGTTTATTGCATAATATAAAATAAAGTTTTAATTTTAACAATTTCGGAATTTTAATAATAAAATTTCGTGATTTTTTTTCTTACAAGTTTTTTATTACTTTTTGTTACAAGTTTTTTATTAGTTTTAATAAGAAATTACATCTTTTCTATAATTTACAAAAAATTCCTTTTTTAAGTATCAAAAATATTTACATTTTGCTTCATAAAAACTAAACGCGATTCCTTGCAAAAAAAATATTTTAAATGATTTAAACAATTACCTTTCACATTCTAATGCCAATTCAGTTTCTTTAGTTTAATATTAACTTGTCTGTTTAAAATACGCTTTAATTAAATTCTATACTTCTGAACTTTGAATTTAAAATAACTATTTTAGTCAAATTTAATATTGAAAAAGAGTATCATTTTTTATAATTTCATAAATTTCACGTTTTGATTAATAGTGTAATTTTGTAAATCAGTTTTTTAATGCTAATTTAATTTAGAAACTAAATTTATTTTCTGAACTTGAAATATATACTTGATTAATTAAATCTAATTACAATGTTTGATGTTTAGAATATTTGGTGTGAATTTTTCTCTCTATAAATATATTTAATTACATCAGTTTATAATTTATTAAATATTAAAGCTAAAACTTTTTCAAATTAATACTTCTTGTGTATAAATGATATGCATATTGTACCAATTATATATATATATATATATATATATATATATATATATATATATATATTGCTAAGGTGAATCCGCAATATTTTATGAAATCTTTATGAAATTGAGTTATTCTTCCATAAAAACAAATATTGATATTACTGCAATAATATGTAAAGCTTTGGGTGTAGGTATAAAATGTTTGGTTTATCTTTATGAATAATTGGTAACTTAGCTAAACACGTATGAAAAGAAACCTGGTACGACTTAGTGAGCTGAGTATATTTTACCAAAAAACATTTTGAATACCTGTATATTGTAATTTAAATATTAATTTGTACTTATTACACTTTTAAAAAGTTTTATAATGATTTAAAACAAAATTAAAATATTCTAAAAATAAATCCTTACTAATAAGATATGCATTTTATTTAATTCCATTTTAAATAAACCCCTTGCTTCAATTTTAGGCTAAAATTAATCTTAATATTTTTATGTTGAATAAATATTTTACAAAGTATTAAGACTAATAGGAGATTTTCTTGATAGTTAATTGACATTTTATCTGATGACTTGCAGAACAGAAAATAAAATAATTCTTGGTGAAACTCTATTTTTCTGGTGTCGAACATTTTGTTTCACACAGAGCATTTCACTCTTCCCAGAAAATATATTCAAAGCATGTGCACCTAGCTTTTCCTAATTACGTAGAGGGTTGAGTGTTATGTCAATAGAAATTCGCCAGCGACATGTTTACCTTAGGGAGAAAATTTGGATAAATCAGATTGGCTACATCGTTATCAGAAGAATATAATCAAGCTAGTCTTGCGAGAGAAAAAAGCCAATCACACATGTTAATCCAGTCGACTGCAAAGTACAATTGTACTTAACAAAATAAGCCTTTTAGTGATTTTCTTAAATATTTCATTTCTTATAATAAATGCTAAAGCTTAGAAAATCTTTCAGTTATTTAGAATTATTTATAAAGCCTTAAGAATTTTAGTTTTTATAGACAACTTTGCTAAAAATTAGATTTTTTATTTTAAGAATCAGTAGTAAAATTTTTATTTCATTGGAATTGCCCAATGTTCATTATATATATATATATATATATTGAATTTGAATGATTACTTGAAATCATTTGTTTCTATTCTTTATTTCAAATTCTAGATTAAAAGCAAATTCTAAATTCAAACAGAATACCTCATTTTAATATATTTACAATAATAAATGTAACAATAGAAAGTATTAATTCAAATAAACATTTTTTTAAAAATAAAATTCTTTTTTTCATATTATATTTATTGCAATATACAGCAATTTATGTCGTTTAATTTTACTAACCTGATTACAGATAGAAAATTATGATTTCAATAAAATATCTCAATTATGGGATAGGTCCCTGTCTAGTTAACCCTTGTAAGTAAAAAATAACCATTAACCAACAAACAACTACTCCAATTATATATATATATATATATATATATATATATATATATATATATTATAATTTCTTGCTATAATTTGCTTATATGTATATTTTAAAATTATTGAAATAAGAGTAAATGAGGATTTAAACGAATATATTTTGAAGGAAACAGACTTAAGTATTCAAATCTAATTTCGATAGGTATTACGATACACAAAAAAGCTAATGACCTTTTAAAGGAAAATGATTGACTGTATGACAATTCAAATGAATTTATTTTGCAAGAGCAAAAACATGACAATTTAAAATTCACACGCATACAGAACTTTTACCTGCATTTTTAAAACTACATTGTCCGAAAAGAGTTTTTTTCCTTGTCAACTATCAAGTTTTCTCTCGTAAACTTCTGATTTTAATAGTCGTTATTTCCTTTAGT
>JAPDSC010127170.1:0-10725 GCA_026290005.1 Latrodectus geometricus
TGGCATAAAAGTGTTTTTTAAACCAAAACCACATTTATGACATATAGGTTAAAAAAATAACTTATAAATAATATTCTACAGCTAAATTGATATGTAGATTAATACTGAATTTGGAATGTGGACTTTATTTATAAAATACATTTCATTTTTAAAAATTAAGTTGAAGTAAATAACACTCAACTATTAATATAATGAAAAACCCAAGTATTTATTATGTTCCACTTAGCATAAAAATATTAAAATTATCAATTTAAAATGCATAAACAACATTATAGTTGTGAGCTAGATTTGTAAAGTAATACATATACCATTGGTTCTAATAAAAAAAATTCTAGTATTTAGATAGAAAAAAAATAAGTATTATGAAGAACTGCATAATTGTGAAACTTTTGGTAGAACATTTTTTTTCTCTAGTTTTGTTTTAAAACGAAAGCATTGTTAATTGGTCAATATATCTTATTATAATTGTTTTGTAAAAACAGTAGAAATACTTCTGTTATTACGCATAAATTGTGCTATTTCACTCATTTCAAAATACTCTTTTAAAAATATCCAGATTAAGGTAGCACAATCAGAAAGTTAAGAGTTTAATATGAAAAAAGTTATTTAATTATTATATTGTAATGGTTAAAAATGAAATAACTGTTCTTACTATATAGTTATAGATATTTTGTTCTTGAAAGAGTAGTCTTCATTTAAAATATGGAGAGAAAAATGCTTTTGTAAGTGTTATGAAGTGTATATTTTTCCAATAAAAGGTCTTGTAAAAAAATCCATCTTGAAGATTCTTTCCTATAAAAAAATAGTCAACAAGAATTCATACAAATGAACAACAATGGATCAATTTTGTGATTCCTTTTTCCAACAGAATAGATGTTAATTTGTTGTACCCATGGAAAATTTTGTGAATCAAAAAAATTAATTTCTGTCTAAATGAGACTGTTTACTCTTTGTTAAATTTATTTATAATATTAAAATAATAATGTTATTATTATAAAAGAAGAGATATTTAGATATGCAGAAATGGCCATTCCAAAACACAAAATATGACTTATTTTATTGCATTTTTCACAAAATTTAATCAACACAATCAAATTTCACAATCAAATTGAATATATAAAGATATTCAATTTTACAGTACTTATATATTAAGTATATTGCACATTTGTATAATCTAAAAATGGATAAAATAAACTTGAGATTAATTTTTCTATAAAAATATTTACTATGAAAAACTTCCAATAATTGTAATCCAATAAATTTTAGATTTTTGCAAAATGCATAAGATCTAAGATTAAAATTCTACAAAAAGAAAAAAAAAACATTTAAAATTTGTTGTTACGTCTTTCTTTGACATTATATTCACATAATCCTGAAAAAATAACAAAATGAAACTATAATCAATAGTATGATGCTAAAATGATGATGTATCTTATGTATGTAATTGTATGAAACATAAAAATAATTTTTAGACTCAATAAATAATACTTGTGACTGTCAAAATTGATTCCAACTTTTTATGAATTTTTTCAAAAATTATGTTTTAATTTTAAAGTTTGAAATAGATTTTTTATGCGTTAAATGCATGCATACTAAAATAATTTAAAATTATCGAAATATTTTCATTTGAAATTTAAAACTGTCAAAACCTTTTTGTAAATTTAGATTTAATTTTAGTGTATGATAATTTGAGTTTTTTGAATTACTCAAATCATCAAAGTATTTTTTTTTTTTTATCTAGATAAAGAATGCTGAAACTGCTAATTGCCTAGACACCTTTGGTCGTAAAAGTGGAGAAAATGTTGCCATGGGTACTTGTCATGGTCTTGGTGGAAATCAGGTAACTTTTCATTCATTAATTATTAATCAAAGTTCTTCAAAACAATTAACTTATCTATAGTTTTGGCAGGTCATGGAATAGTGTTACGACAGCATTTCTTAGAGTAGTTGTCAGCCAATAATTCAATTCCAGTTGCTATTGTTCAACAGAAGATGAATGGTCTGTCAAAATGAGTGTTGGAGTGTTTTTGGGTTTGCTTTTACAATGCACTGTAACCAATTATCAATGAAATTTTTTGTTTGCTTAACAAGGTGTGGATGTATACACACTTTACATTGTAGTTCTCAGCTAATGGGCTATTTGCTTTGTGGTGCCAGATCTATAAAATTGATTGACATAATATTTCAAAACATTCAAAACAAAACATTAATTACTCCTTGTGTAAAAAAGTATCAATTCTAGATTAAATTTAAGTATTAATTCTAGTGTTAAATTCGAGATAATGAATAGTTGAGAAAATTTTTCAAACTTGGAATTACATAATTGTGAAAAACATAATCATTCTATATTGCAAAAAGACAAGTTATGTAATGAATATTATTTTATTGCATACAATATTATTAAATTAAAATGTAAGTTTTTTATTTTTTAAAATAAATTTTATATTTTATTAAATATGTATTGTTTAGGTATTTGCGTACACTAAACGACAACAAATCATGTCTGACGATAATTGCTTGGATGCTGCTTCCAGTGATGGTCCTGTTAAATTATTGCGTTGCCATGGCATGGGGGGTAATCAAATGTGGTCATATGATAAAGAGGTAATGTATTAATATTTTTTAATATTTCATTTAAATACAGAAAGAGTACTTATAAACTCAGATAAGATATTTCCCTAATTATATAGAAATTAATTTCAACAATTACTTCTAAAAACAATAGTTTTTTTTACTTGTTTCATGCTTTTCCATGAATTTGTTAGAAAGTCGATACTATTATTTTAGCATGATTCTGAGACATATGCATATTTAAAAAGTTTGTCTTATTATTTTTCATATTTAGATATTCTTTGAATTAATATATCTAGGTAGAAAATATGAATAAAAGTTTCTTGTATACTCATGGGTGTCAAGAAAAATAATTATATCTATGCAAAAAAATTACATTACAGTGAATAAACTCTTATAATACTTTTCTATAAATCTGTGATATTAAATTAACTAATTTGTTTAGGTATTTTATCGTACTTTAGAAACACAAGAATTTCAATGTTCTTCAGAATTATGAAATTATTCTTGAATTAATTTTGCATTTTGGTATGTTATTTTAGTGAATGTTTTTTCTTTAGGGCTTTTTTAAAAAAGGAAAATATGTTCCTATTATTTTTGATAGAAGAAAATAAAGATTTTTAAAATAACTTTTCTTGTTTAGATTGTTAAAAGAATAAAAAGATTTGTCCCTTTAGCAGAATAGTGTTTAAAAAAAGAAGATGGTCGCTATGGTAACAGTTCTATTATAACTATCCATTAGTAAAAAGAAAAATAATTAAATAATGACAGTCTATTTTTCAAAAATGAAAAATGGAATGGGAATATTCTAGTATTGTACTGTTTAATCAAAAGGGTCTTCATTGCTGATTATTACACTTACACATATACTACACTTTATTCTTTCTCTGTTTGTGCATAAACAGTGGCAAATAATTTAAATGATTTCTTTCCAATTTTCTGCACTATCATAGTATAATTTGCTAAGTTGGTATTACAATTTTTACACATAGATTGAACAATTTCGACTGGAACTAAAAAAATTTGCATTTTTATGTTATTTGATTTCTGTCACATTGCATTCAATTGTCCTTTTATTCTTACCAGTGTTAATTAAAGTAGAATGTAATATATTAATATTTTTTAATTTTATTGCTCTTAATCACTTGGTTTTGGCTAATTTAGCATAATTTCTATTATTTAATATGATGATTCATCACACAAGAAATATTTTTGGATTGAATATTTAGATTTTGTTAATGGTAGATGGATGTTACTATATTTTACATAATCCAATTCATTTTCATAGGTTTTGAATCTCATTTTATAACTTAAAAAAGTAGGAAAATTTTTTTAATTTAATTATTAATTAAAATATAGTATATTAACCGTTTGAGTGCAGCGAAGCGCTATCACGCTTCTCTTGTTTTGTACCGAAGATGCAGAGATGCTGCTGTTGGTTAGTATAATCTATTGAGAGCAGTTGAATTCACATCAATCGCAGTTTTTATTCATTTTACTCAATTGTGATTTTTAATAATATAAGAATTAAAATAAAATACAGTGGTAAGTAATAATGCAGTTGAGCCGTGGATTGTGCTACGGTAGGCAAAATGAGCATGTTTTATTTATTTGTAGTAAAAATTTACTTTTAATTAAACTACTGCATTTCATTCCCCGTTTTTAGCATATATATAAGTAAACTCTTCAGCACTCAAACGGTTAATATAATAAGAATATTTTCACATTCATAGAAATTCCTAAAGGTAAGACCCAGTTTTTATCTGAGATATACTCTATCTATGTCTATCATATAAAAACTGAAATATTTTTGAGTGTTTACATCCAGAATTTAACATTTATTTTCATCTGTAATTCCGTTAAAGGAAAAATTATTAAAACTGTTATAGCTATCAATGTTTGTATGAATATTATCATGCATATAATGAGTATCAAAGGTTTTATGAACTACAACGGCTAATTGTCATCTAAAATAATATTTTCTATTAAAATGTGCCTAAATTATACATATTTGCAATTTTGCTGAAATTTCAAATGTATTTATTCTAAAAAAAAATTTTCTGTCCTATGTAGTTCAAAGTAGAGAAGAATTTTGGCTTATATTGTGTTTATAAATTTATATGTTAACTTAAAGAGAAATAAGATATATATCCTTAGCTCCAATAGAAACAAAGCATTTAAAAGTAAGAGCTCTCCTTACTTCAAGAAAGAGGATTTGTTCATTCCCTTTCTTACTTCATTACTTAAAATTATTAATTATATAACAAAACACAATTACTAAATACTTTTAATTCCTCCTTTACCTGTTTTGTACAAAAAATTTATGAACATAGATTGAGAAAATTAGTGAATACTTTCATATTTTTAAAGATTTTTGACAGAAAAGTCTTGTGTTTGATTTATGTTGTCAAGCTTGAAGTCTCAGATACTTTTAAAATTAATTTAGATAAATCTGAGACTTTTCATTATTGTCATACAAATTTATGTATCTATTACTATAGAAGCCGGTATTTCTTTTTCAATTTATTGGGGAAATCTACTAATTCAAAGTCAGTAATCAAAATTTGAATATTAGATTTTAATTATCTTTTTTACTTAGATAATAGATAAAATTTAAATAAAAAATATTTCAATGGGCCATATCCTTTGTTTTATGAAAATTGTCCAATAACATTCATGACTTCATCTCAAACAAGTATACTAATCATATGATGTGAATAATTTCTTTAACAATTTAACTTAGTACTTTGATGATGTAAAGGTAACTTCACAATATATGATAATTTATTGTTTCTTTTTTATGTTTATTAAAATTGCTACAAATCATCATTTGAAAATTTGCTTTACAATCATATTTCATTTAACACAACTACTATTAATAAATATCTTGATTAACAGATTTCCAAACAAAATTTTAAAGTGCTTTATTGGCTATAACTAACCTGCATCGTGTCACATAAATGTAAAAGTTTCTTTGGTTTGGTAGTTATGGTGTATGTTAACTTAGCAAAATTTCTCTTAAGTAGAATGATAACTTGAGGGAAACTTCATAGAGTTATTTGAATTAATAAATTGTTCCTTAAGCAAATTTTAGAAATAATTTGTAACACTTTTTTACTGAATAAATTTGTATTTGAATAATTTAGATTTATTTCAGAATTTCTTGGTTCCCTGTGGACCAATTTATTAATTTCAAAGTTATAAAATGTTTAAAATTTCATTAGTTTTCGTTTGAAAACTTTATACAAAACTTATATTTAAAAAGACATGTATGAATTTTATAGTCTAGAAATTTTCAGTTTATTTGATAGCAACTCTGCAGTCCAATATTAAATTAACCTTACACTATATTATATTTATTATATGCATTTTATGCAGCTGATGCAATTTTAAATTTGAAAAGAAGTTAATTAGAATGAGCTTCAAGATTTAATGTGTGCTATAAGTAAATTTTTCATATTCATGTTTTTGAATATTTTTATGATACATTCAGGGCTCGGAGTTGTCCTGATATTCCTGAAATTCCTGATTTTTTAAAAAACGTCCTGAAATGTCCTTATTTTTCAAAATAAATCCTGGAATTCCTTAATTTTTTATTACATTCCTTTGAAAGTTTAATTTCAATTAATTATTTTATATTTTTCAGTTGTAAATTTTTCTTTCAGTGGAATATATTTTTTCTTTCAACTGCTTTCTATGCAAAAAGAAAGAGAAAAATTTCCCCCTTTTTTGTTCTCTTTCAAACCGGAAATAGGGTTGCCATACATTCGTCTCCGCCTCGTTTTCAGCCATTGCTCACGCATGTCTGAAAGTCAAAAAAATTTAGGTACGGGTTTACCATTAAATTCTATTTTGTGCCTTTACAAACAAAGATTCTGGTTTTAGTAGTGCACAACTATTTACAATGATATCGAAATTGTGAGAATTATTGGGCTACGTTTATGCGCATGCTTGAAATGCTTATCGCGCTATTTTGAAAGATTTTGATGGGTGTTTTGAAAAATTTTTATTAGCAAGCTCAGAATTTTATTTTTTGAAAACAATTAATTTTTTTTTAAAAAAGGCCAAGGAAAACGAAATTTTCCGACAAATGGTTGGAACTGGAAGATGGGAATAAATGCCTAATCAAGACATGGTGCCGAAGTGTTGACGATGTTCATTCTGTGGAGTGCTTCGTATGCAAAAGCAAATTCAGTGTTTCAAATATGGGTTTTAGACAAGTGCTTGCGTATGCAGATGGATTAAAACACAAAAAAGCTGTGAACTGTTACAAGAATCAAACACTATTTACTATCACGTCATCAACTTCATCTGAATCCTCGACATCGACTGTAGTAGTGAATAACAAATCATGGCTCCCCAAAACGACATCAGAGAAAACCATTAAAGCTGAAACCATTTTAGTTTTAGTGGCAATAAAAAATAATTATTCTTTTTCATCTTTGAATAATTTAGCTAACATTTACGGAGAAATTTTTGATGATTCCTCCATAGCAAAAAATCTCAAATTATCTGACAAAAAAGTAAGGTATATGATTAATTTTGGATTAGGTCCCTATTTCAAAACTCTTTTGTTTCGGGATATCGGCACTTCATATTTTGTTTTACTTTTCGATGAAACTACTACAAAACAAATAAAGAAACAGTTGGATATTTACATCTCATATTGGTCTAATAAACAAGGTAAAAATGTCATTTGTTACCTCGAATCACATTTTTTAGGGCATGCTGAAGCCAATAAAATTGTAAAAATTTTATTAAGTTTTATTCAAAATAATGGTTTGAATTTAGAAAAATTAATGCAGTTGTCAATGGATGGACCAAGAGTTAATTTAGCATTTTTAAAGCAAATAAAGAGTGAACTGAGTAAGCAAAGTTTACCAGTACTAATTGATTTGGGTACATGTTGCTTACACATAATCCATGGAGCACTGCGTAAGGGTATTGATAAAATTGAATGTAATATTGATGGATTTGCTATAGATATTCATCAAATTTTCAAGCTATCTCCTGCAAGAAGGGAAGATTATCATTCCTTACAGTTAGAAATACTGGAAGAAACTTTAGCTAGACATAGTTTCCTTCGTCATGTTGAGAGCCGTTGGTTAACTTTGGGCTCAGTTTGTGAGAGAATTGTTGAGCAATATGATGTTCTAAAGGAATATTTCATTGTTAAAATACCTAAAGAGTCAAAATCTCCTCTTTCTGATAGACATCTTCAGATTATAAAACATTTGAAAGACCCAAGACTCTGGCATATCTGCATTTTGTTTAATTTTTTTTGTAAAACTTTTGAACCTTATTCAACTTCTAATGCAAAAAATCGAACCTTTAGTACATGTGATGTACAGTAAGTTAAATGAACTTGTTCGCAGTATTATATTTAAATTTTTAAACCCAGAAGAAATCTGAAAAAAATGGAGTAAAGTTGCTACAAATTAATGTTGATTCAGGAAAAAAATGGTTAAATTTAAACAAGATTGAAGAAGGTCATGGTGCAAAAGCAATGCTGGAAGAACTTACTGATAAAACAACATTTCAACAAAAAATTAGAAGCTGCTACATAGCAACTTCAAAGCATTTGCTTCAAAAACTTCCTACAACAAATCCTTTACTCAAAGATCTCCAGTGTTTGTCTCCTTATAATAGAAAAAAGGAAGAGTCTAGGAGTTCATGTAGCAGATTAATTCAACATATTCCTCATGTGAATAAAACTTCTTCAGATTTTGATAAGATGAATGAAGAGTGGATTCTTTACATGTGTGAAGATGTGACTTTGATTAAGAATGATTATGATAACATCAAAATATCTGTAAATATTGGAATGCAGTTTTCAAAATATCTGTAAATATTGGAATGCGGTTTTCAATATAAAAGATGCTGGTGGTTATATAAAATATCCTACTCTTTCTAGAGTGGTTAAAGCATGTTTGTCGTTATTACTGTTTAATGTTATTACTTATATCTCTCTAGCACTTTATGTATATTTACTAAGAGGAATTTATTAGAATCTTACAAGTTCTAAATATGTATTAAAATTTATTTTGTGTATTTCAAATCACTATGAAAAATATATTTCACAGTCTTTATAGATCGAGTGTGAACAGTGCTTTGTTATTTTTCGCGAGTATCGTTTGATCGCGTGTGCTGATGGACTTTGTCACTTTTCGCGAGAAAAGTGTTTGGAAAAATGATGGAAATACATTTATCTTAGTTCAATAATTAAAAGTAATAAATGTAGTTTAAAATGTTGTATTTATATTGTTCGATGTTTGTGAAGCTAATATGTAATAAAAATTTTGATGCATTATAATATTTTTACCATTTAATCTTGTAAAATTTTATAATGTAAGAAATCTTATTTATTTAAGGTACCTTATTTCATTTATTTCTAAAATTATTGATTATACTTTTGAAGATGCTTTTTTGAGAAATAAATTTTTTTGGCAAAAAATTTAAGTTTATAAAAATAATATGATTTAAGTGTTGCATAAAATTTTATCAATGTTTACAAAAACTTATTATAAATTTAAAATGCATTTAATTTTCTTCAAGTATCAGTCTTTATTTATTTTGCATAAGAAAACCACTTACAACAGTTTTGAACTTTTCAATGCATGATATGAAGTATTTTATTAACGTTTCAATAATATTTTAATCTAAAATACAGAAAGGGTTTAAGGGTTAGGTTTTGAATGATTTATCCCACATTAGGTATTGTTCATGCAAACTAATTATTGTTGTATTAAGAAAGAGAGAGAAAGGCTTGTTATATAAAATATTTGACAGAAAGAAACAGTGAAGTGTATATGAAAAATTAATAAATAATTTATATGATATAAATCATTAAGTAACAAATAAGTAGGATTAGTTTAATGATTATAATAATTCTTCATTGTAAAATTTTAATATAATTAATTGTAATTCAATACAATATTGAGTTACAATTAATAACAATTACATTTGAAAAAATCAGTCTTTCTCTCTAACTTACATAGGGTGTGTAGGACTGATTCTTATTTCAATTCTAGAAATATCTTTTATCGTATATTAGTTTTTATAATGCTTAGTGTGTGAATAAATGAAAGACATTCGATAGTAATATTGAGTATTAAAAACCATTGTGATGACTGAAAATTTTTTCAATTGTTAAATAATTCAGTATTTTTAATTTCTGAAATATTTATAACATATTTGAGTTTTAACTATAAATTACCTTACTTAGTTTTATGATTTTCAAGTGTATGCTTTTTCTAGCAGTAGAACGTAAGCTATAACTTGTAACAATATAACTATAACATATATTTAAGTATAATATTTACTTCGATAGAATTGCAAAAACTCTTTACTTAAATTTTCTAAGCATGTTTAAATTCAATATACTAGAGCTACACACGAAAATTAAATTTTCATGCATTCAATTAACTACATTCAATAACATAATTACCCTCCTTTATTTCTTGATGTCAATTTGTATGTCCCATTTTTTAAGATATATTATTTTTATTTGTATGTTATATATATGTTGTACTTGTAATTAATTTTTTTAAATATTAATGAAGCCACCTTTTGAGTTAAATAATTAAATTAAATTAGCTAAGAAAATAATCAAAATTAATAAATAGGTTAATTAAATTTAGACTGATTTCGAAATTAAAATAAATTTATGTAAGAAAAGTACCAAAATTAACCTATATTAGTTTTGTTTAACGCAAATAATTACTGTAAATTAACGTAAAATAATGGAATATGTAGTATGTTTAGGATAAATAAATAAATTTAATTTTGAGGTTAATAAACTGATTTTTTGAAATGGTAATCGACAATTGTTCGGATAATTGCCTTCAATACTAGTTCTTTTATTAAATACGTGAGTAAACACATTGTAAAGTAATTATTGTAATTGGCAAATAGGTATAATAAGTAATTGAATTATCCTGAAAAGGTTCTTTCTGCACAGCAGTATTTCGACATACATTTCATAGTTTATTCAAGTTTTTATGCAAATCCCCTACTTTTTTACACAATATTTTATTGTAAAAGTTGAGGGTGCTCAAGTTGAACATGTTTCTAATTTGATTGCCTTCAATACTTCTTTTTTTCAGTAAATAGGGGAGTGAACAGTGCTAATTCAAAAACACTGTAAAGTACATT
>JAPDSC010127188.1:0-11921 GCA_026290005.1 Latrodectus geometricus
CATATTTCAAGAAATAAAATTTTTATCAAATTTATTCCTAAAAAATAATGTGAAATATTAAAATTGTTAGGAAACAAAAATGTTTCACTAAAGATGTGGTTAACAATATAGGTTTCAAACATCAATAAAAACGTTATCTTATATAAATAATCTCTTCCAGGTAAAAAATATACTTTCATGTTCGAACATCTAAAAGGGTTTTCATTTCAAGCATTTTTATTAAATATGCATGAAATATTTCCAAACTTTTCAACAGAAATATTTACTTCTACTCTTCTAGAGTTTGTCTTGAGGAGATGCTCAAGTTTACACAGTGCTTGTTTACTCACGAAGGTATTTAAAGGCTTGCAATTGAAGCTCATTTGACTTGCAAAATCTTTTCTCTCCTTAACCCTAGTTTTATCACATTCATACTCCGAAGATCACGTTGGCGTCGTTTTCCTATTCGATGAAAGATTTCATCGATTACGAATTTTTCAAAAATTTGCTACTCTAACTGAGCAAACATTGATAATAATTCCTTGCCCTTCCAACATCAAAATGATAATGGAAATTGTTTTTGACAGTGTTTCTCATTTATCATAAGAGGTAGAACTCCGATTTCTCTACTGTCCAAATTATCTCTAATGTCCCGGATACTGCTTGGAGGAGAATTCAGATGAAAGTGTTGATCACTGATTGAATGTTTTAGAATACATATATACGTGCTTAGATTTATGTATGAAGGCATTTTGGTGCACATAATGGCTTTTATTTTCAATTTTAGAAGAGGGGAATAAAAATATTTCCCACCCATAAAATGACAGAATGCATCAAGAAACACATTAAATAATGTACCACTCAAAAATGAAAATATGATTGGTAAATATAACATAATGTATTTTTTGTATTTTGAAATGAATAATGCATAAGCACTCAGTTTCATTTCAAAGTATCAAATAGGTTTAAAATGTCTTTTTTCTTTTATGTTTAATTTCTTTAAGCCAAAATATTTTATAAAGCCAAAATAAAATCTTTAAACCTGGTGATTTAAAAACTTCGATTCTCCATATAATGTATTAATACTCTAAATATTTCCTTGATATTTCATGATACTACGTGTGTTTCACTTGTATTCAATTTTTTTTTCCATTTCTCATTAACATAATCATTAATGAAATTACAATTACATTTTAAAGATATTTACAGAAACAAAAAATGGATATTTTTGAGCCAACATTATCAATGGCACTTCTTCCTGATGAACAAATTGCAATTAAATAGTTTAATTTTGAACTTGGAAAATACCTTAAGCTTAGTAAGTTTTAATTCAGTTAATTAAATTTCAAATGTATAGTTCCAAAATACACTTTCTTGATCAGTTCATAAATCTAAAACCAATGGTTGAGAGTAAATACATTAGTCAATTTCTTTAATCCATTGCCGATAGGAAGTTTCAATTAAATCAACATATTATTTTTCTTTTTTTATAATATTTATGTAAAATTTATGTCTACTGTAAATATTATTATCTAAAAGTGTATTTGTTTCTTTTACTGAACTCTCTTCCATTTAGAAGTATTATTAAGATCGTCTTTATGTACGTTGATTCCAATTATCATACCTGTAATATAAAAAATTGACAATAATATATTATTTTGTTCTGATATATTATATTTCATACGTACATTATTTTAAATTTTTTTTCGAGAATGACCAGCACACAAATAAGAGTTGCATTGTAGCTTTCCCCCAGTTTTGTGCAAGTAATTAAATAGCTGAATTGAAATAAATTTATAAATGCATTTTTATTTATTTTTAAATTTGTTGATATTTTGACATATATTTTCTGTTGATAATCCATATGAAACTTTTCATTCAATATTTGTAATGTAAGTACTTTTTTCAAATTTTTTTTCGAATTCTATTTGTATAATTCTATAGATGATAGAATTGTATAATATATAGCAGGGGTGGCCAAAACTTCAACTACGGTCGACTGGTAGACCGTGAGGACATTTTAAGTAGTCCACGTGACCATCCAAATAATGACCTTGGATATTAGCAATTTAATTTATGACATAAAATCAATGAATTATTTAAAATAAAAATTTACAACAGTCTACGCTTTAAAACCCAAAACAAACTGTGCAAAGATTTACGATTTACAGATTCATGATTAAATGCTTACGATTTAAAACCTAAAACGACCTTGATGAGCGCGATTAAAACATTCAAAGAAACTATAGAAAGTTAAGTATCTCAATTAAGGAAACATGAATTAAGAAACTTCAAAAACATGGAGGAAGAGTGCATCCATAATCCAAACCGAGACTTCGAAGATTTCACTTAACACTTACTTGCTTTGTTAGAAGAATTTGAAAGAAGATTCGCTGACTTAATTAGGTTGAAAGAAAGAAATTTTCTGATGTTTCCATTTAATGAAAATGTCAAAATTGATGGACATTGTCACAATGAAAATGTCAACATTGATGGACAACGTATCTGAAAAAATAAGACATTTAATATATATCATACTAGTCTCGGTCGAGTAAAAAATTATTAAATTAAGATGTGATATATTTCTTGAATCCAAAGCATATTTAGCGATACTGATTTTTGGAAATTAATTTATGAGGAAACGTTTCCAAATATTTACCAATTACGATTTTGTATTTCAAATCATACTTTGAATCAAGGTATCTTTGAGAATCTTCTTTTTCAACCATAAACAAAAAACAAACATTCGTCGCCTTTAACAGATGAACATTTAATTTCGTGTTTATGATTTGCAATAAGCTCGTACCAGCCACATTATGATAAACTTGTGGCAGATATACAGTGCCAGATTTCAACTAAAGGAAGTGAATAGGATGGTCACTTTTTGATCTATGAATACTTTGATTATTTTCGTCTGTAAATTTTTATTTTGTAAATATTAAGTTTTTTTTTAGAAAAATTACATAATTTACCACTTTTTCTTGTTACCGAAAATAAATATGTACTTTAATTTAGCTCTGCCATTGGTAGGCCGCTTTAGATTTTTTAAATGTGGAGTAGACCCCGGATCCCCAAAGTTTGGCCACCCCTGTTATATAGACTTGTTATGTAGATGTATAATTCTGTAGATGATGTTAGCTTTGATTCTTAGAATCCTTAGGTATGAATTAAAGGTATAAAGATCCTAAACAAGTACAATCATGTGTATTACCAACTGCATAAACTGAGTTATGTACTATCCCAAGTTCTTACCAACTATCAATTTACACTGTCTACCAATAAGTATTTGGTCACCTATGCAAATGACGATATCAGCTGTCCTGAAATACGTCACGGCATCCGACGGTATATAAAGTGTAAGAAACAGCATCATCATTAGTCAAATACAATATTCACTGCATTTCAGAGCTTTCTGATTTCGAGAAAGGTATAATTATCATGACCGGTCCTTAAGGGACCTATCTAGTAATTTGAAATACCCAAAATCGACAGTGGTCTATGTGATTAAGAAGTGGAAGGTAAAACGTGATTGTCGAAATGTACCTTGAGATGGCAGACCAACGAAACTGGAAGATAGAGACCGATGAGTGCTGTCCAGAAAAATTCGGAAGAACCGTACACAACCGATGGCCTTCATTTGCGAGGAGTTTCAACAGGGCTCTGGGAGTAAGTTTTCAATGAATACCATTCATAAGGAAACACATCTGCTTGGTTTTCATAGTCGTGCTGCTGCCCATAAGCCTTTGATCTCAAAGTCTAATCTCGCTGCTCGGTTAATGTGGTTCAAAGTACATCGAAATTGGACCGTGATTCAGTTGAAACGGGTTCCTTGGAGCGTAGAATCAAGGTTCACCCTTTCTGGTCCCCAAGGTCTGTCGTCTGCCTCGAGAACGTCTCCTGCCAGAATGCATTGTGTCAACAGTCAAGTTTGGTGGAGGTGGAATTATGATCTGAGTGTGTTTCTCTTGGTATGGACAGGGGTTCTTGGTCCCCATTCATGATACACTATACGCCGATGCATACTGCACTATTTTGAGGCACAATGTGCTTCCCACTTTGTAACAGTTTACAGGTTGGACCCCTGTTACTTTCAGGGCGATAATGTCAGTTGTCGGTCATGTTTCGAGGTTAACCAAAAATCTCGATGAACTCCATTGGTATGGCACCTATGGAGTTCATAGAATGGACTAGCCTGCCCAGAACCTAGATTTGAACCCTATCGAGAACCTCTCGGACAAGTTGCATCGCTGAATTAAGGGGTACACCACCCGTCCAAAATCGGTGAAGGAACTTGTATGTCTATTCCAAACTGAATGGAACACGATACCACTAGATGTAATACAAAGATTTGTGGAAAGTATGGCCCTGAAGGTTCACGGTGCAATTATCTCACTTGGAGGCTCTACCAACTATTGTTGATTTTGAATAAAATTAGTTTTATCACAGGTGTCCAAATGCTTAATGGTAAACAGTGTATCTTTATTTTCTATATTAATAATTACAATGTCAAAAGAAACTTTCGAATTATATTTTAATAATGTACAGAAAAACCCTAATAATGTACGAAATTTGTGGAGAAGATTGCTTTATTTGTTTTAGCAAAATATTATGAATAGTACTATCATATTTTCAGCGAAATCTTCACTAGTAATTCTTCACTGGTTAAACCAGATGCGGATTAATTTATTTCTTGAGGCACACATTCATACTTAATTGCGGTAAACATTCTTCTTATATTTTGATGAGATTAAAGTGTTTGGAACTAATTTTTTTTTTAAATTAATAAGCTTGTCACGGAATTCTTATATATTTAAAAATTAAAATATACCATTTTTGTAATATTATTCTTATTATTATAAAAATGGTATATTTTAAATATCCAATTATTAATTTTAAGTGATTTCCTGAGTTCTTCTCTGTACTTTCAATAATTGCTCTTATTGCTGATTTCCATATATAAAGCATACTTAGTTTTGTCTCACATTATTTAAGCAATTTTACTTTTCTAAGATTTTTTGCTTGCAAATTTATAGAACTACCAAAAATTAATTAATTATTTATTTGTTTTTGATAAAAAATTTATATCACTTTAAACTATCTCAAGGAACAAAAAGTAATTATTTTATGTTTCCTGTAAAAACTATAATTTTTTAATATTATTTTCATGTTAAAATGCTTTCTTGAATATTTTAAAATTTATCTGTAAAAATATAGCATTTGAAGTACATATCTGTTTTGATTTTCCCACTTTCGTTTTAGTTTGTCCTCATTATTTGATACAAAATTAAAATATAAGAGCACTTATATGTCATTTAGCTTCCCATCAGTTGTTCATGATCCTTAGTGTTTCTTAAATAGAATAATTGAAAATAAATAAAATATTGTAAAATATCTTCAAAATATAGTCAAAATTGTATTTATTCATTTACAATATACAAAACATCAAAACACTATATAATATAAAGGATATTAAGTTAAATATTTTTCAAATTTTTATTATTTGTACTGTGTCTTGATTATAAAATTATGATATTTTAAAATTACAAAAATATTATTTGATTATGCTTGCGTGTTGTTAAAACTTTAATGGATTTTCAAACCTTCGGTTATCATAAAATTCCTTCCGATGAAACATGGCTGATATAAAAAGAACACACCTGAAAATTTCATGTGATATCTTTATTCTGCAAATAATTACGTTACATCTCAGTACAATTTAGTTTATCTTTATTTGTCTATTTTCTTACCAAAAAGAAAGCATTGTGAAGCCCCAATTGGAATTCCTTAATCGACTGGCTTTTGAAGAACATGCAGCTACCGACAAGGACCTACTGAGATTGGTCATAGAAACGATTCTTTGATTACTTTTCCCTCTTCTTTCCATTCTCTGTATTCGATGATTAACTTCGTATTCCACGAGATCTATTACAAGGAAATCAGTAATTCTATCAGAAAAGACATTGCTTAATGATTGAACATTAAGAGTTAAATCCGATTAATCAGCTTTGGCAACGGAGTGAACAGAAATAGAAAGTATTCCTTTGTGTTTCACATGCCAGACATAACGTATGAATTAAAGCTGTGCCAATAAATCTTGATTACTTTTAAAAAAGGAAACTTGAAGGACAGATAATTTAGTATTTTTGGTAATGACAGGGTATTATGAATAATCATATTACGATTTACTGTATTAAATAATTTTACTATCATTTTTATAGATTTACATTCCGAAATGTTTCTACCTTTTAATTGAAATTAAAACAATATTTCGAATGATTTCAATATAGGTATCGAAAATTATATTAAATTTACATTATATACCATTATGTACAACTTTCATATACTTATTTTAAAATCTATATTTGTGTAAAATTTATAATCTTAATATGTCAAAACTATTCCTATTGCAAGCAAAATTGCATATCTTTTGAAAATGTTTAATTTTAAAATTATATTCAACATATTATTAAATCTGAAAATATAACTTAAAAAAATACAGGAAATTATTAAATTATTTTATTTTATTTATATTCTTAAAAAGTAGAAATAATCTAGATTGGCTTTATGAAACATTTATAAATTTAATTTTTTATTAATATCATTATTTTTTTAAATATTGACTATTTCAATAAGTGATGAGTATTTAAAAGATGTAATTTACATTTACACGTAATTTATAGCAAATTAACGGTAACTATAAATTAAAATAAATATTTTAAAATATTTATTATAGTAATTTAATGAATAATATGTAAGATGAAACATTTCAATTTGAATTAATAAAAATGTTTAAGAAACTGTTGCATGAAATGCATTCAATACCATTTAGTCTCATGAATAAATCATTTAAAATCTAACGCACTTATTTTAAGAATTCAAATTTTTGTGCTTTCTTATATAAATATAAATTATCTCTGAAGATGTAGTTTCTATGATATATATAATAAGTACAGCAATTATTACAAAATTATTTCTTTTTATAATCTAAAATTTTAATTTAAATGTGAAATACATAAGTTTTAATTATAACTAATTGAATTATGATACACCATAGTATTTATGATTTTTTCTTATTTTAAACAAGATTCAAGATTATCCGTAACTACTGAAGATTTACTTGTATATTTATTGTAAATCTAATGTTAAAATTATAAGATAATTATAAATACTTATAAGTATAAATAATCAATTTTTATTTAAAAGATTTCCCTAATAAAAATGTATACAGCAATTTCGAAATATTTGTTGCTTAATGTATAATTATTTCTATAGTAAAATTTTAAATCTAATATTGAAATTCAAAATGGATGACTTTAAACCTAAAATATATATGCATAAAAGAAATGAATACAAGCTAAGATATAAATTTATCCTTTTTAAAAATAACTATGGATTTTATTTATTTTATTCTTTTATTTCGGCTAAAAATTTAAAAGTAATTCTAATGAGAATCACATTTTTTGAAGAATTTAACTATTTCTCGTTAAGATTTTAGTAGGTTTGAAAAATGTTTAAGGTAAGTATGACATCCAATAATATAAACTTAAAGTAAATATATTTCATTCAAAGAAGTAAAGAAAGAAAATTATCTTTCTTATTAATCTAATTGAAGACATTAGCATATTTATATCTAGTAGTATGAAATAGCTAGTATTTAAAGTGAAATGTTCAGCTACTTGAGCTAATATGTATACAGATTATTATTGTAATTTTAAAATATGATGCTATAACTAATTTTATAAAATCAGTCTGTATTTTGTACCATCTAAATTATTTATTGTAACGAAATGATGACAAGTTATTAGTGAAAAAGTTCTGTCTGTCTAATGGAAATAATTGTCAAAACCTAATAGGAAAGCAAGTAATTTCTTTGAAAAATAAAAACTTCGTAAACTTTCAAAGTCATTCCATAATTCGATCAAATGAGATTTTCAGTTGAAAACCTAAATTCCCTAAGGTCACAGAGAAGAAATAAAATCTCTGTTATTTCTATACAAAAGGAAAGTCATAAGGCTAAGTATTAGAAAATAACTACAGCAGTCCTTAACAAAAAACGCGTCAAAATGTCAAAAGCATTAAAAAGCTTTACACTGGGGAACGAAAAATTCGAGTCATTTTTTTTTTTTCATGAAAAAAAAGGCAGCTCACGCAAAAAGAAAGCACAAAGCAGAAATAAAAAGGGGATGAAAAGAAATCTTGGTAGTCACTGCAAAAGAAGAATCTACTGCAGACTATGACTGAAATGGATAAAAAAGTATCCTTACCTAACGTTAACTCCAACTCCATTTACTTGAGAGTTTAGGCCGATATCTAGTGCTAATGACCGAAGATTTTGAGGTGAATTCGACCTGTATCGGAAACTCTTCGAAGAAAATGATGAAGAAGAAAAAAATTCTCCTCTCAGATCTGTTCGAAAAAAATGACTCTAAGCATCGCAAGCAGAAAAGTTTTAATTAAAATCTGTTCTCGTTCATTTTTTTCTCTGTAATAAGAAGAAATAAAAAAGAATTTATTTGGAACGTATCTTGTAATTCATTTAATTCACTGTGCTATGAAAGAATTTATTTTCTTAAATGTCTAGAATATTTCTTCAGTATGAATAATGTGTTTAAATTTTCAAATAAATTACGGCTTTAGGTATACCTTTTTGTTGCCAGAAGAAATTTAAGTATATACAATTTGTATAAATATTTCTGACATTTTGTAGGTCTTTATTAATAAATACTGCTATAAACTTTCCAAATGCGACATGTTTATGTTTAGAATAAATCAGAATTCCAAAGGAAAAATGGTTTAGACATTGAAATGTTAGTATGTGAAATTATTATAAAAAATATTTGTATAATTTGTAAAATTTAAATTCAATTATTGTAGTTTAAATTCATTCAAATATAATATCTTTCATTTAATGTTATATCTTAAGCTTTATGGAGAAAATTAATAAATATAATTTGAAAATAATTAATCATTATAATTATATTCTGGAATAAATAATTATAATTGAAAATATTTAAGTTTTTCTCTAAGATACTTTTCTTGTTTATTATGTCTGAATATAATTCTAAAACAATTCTAATTCTAATACAACTATTTATATAGTAATACATTGTAGATTTTTTCAATAATACGCTTCAAAATTCAAGAATCCTGCTCTATTTCTTAGATATTTATTCTAAAATATATTTAATTATTCTTTTATGTTGGTTGATTCCTATATCATATATTTTCAAAGAAATAATATGGCTTTAAGCAGAAAATGAACCTCTTAGCGATTACCTGCTGAAAAAACATACATTTGCAATACTATACAATCCGCAGTATTTTTTTTTTAATTTAATGAGATAAAATTTTCAAACATCTATAAAATTTATTTTCCTTATTTGGATTGAACGGATGAAATATTCAGTCATAGAGCAATTTATATTGTCAAACACAATTTATATTAAATTGAACAGAAAAGATTTGAAATTAATGATCTAATTTACTTCAATCAGCAACATGTCCATTCATTCATTAGTAACATGCTTTGTTATTGTTCAGTTACGTAATAGCATATTTATGAATAATATTACAAACATTTTAAACACTTTCATGGAGAAAAATTTACAAAATATGACTAAAAAATTCATATAGTCTTCTTATAAAACTTTTTTTTTTTGATTTTGTAAAACCCTGCAAATCACATATGTTCCTGATGTGTACTCTTGCAAAGCTGGTAAAAATAACATGATAAATTTGAAATAACATTTTAATTATATAAAAGATTTAAACGGTTAGTTATCACATATTACATTAATACAAGCTGTAAAAATAAGTTAGTAATTTAGTTAATTATGAAATGTATCTAATATCTGATTTTACAAAAAAATACATGCAGGCTAATAACTGATTCGATTGTTATATGCGTAAAAGTGTCAGATAAATGAATAATTATATCATATTAAGGTAAAACAATATTCCCAACTGTGATTAATTAATTTATTTAGAAAAATTTAGAATTGTAGTTTTTTGTTTGAATATGTTTACAAATGGTTACTAAAATGTTACATCATCAAATAACTTCATCAAGCATTCAAATTTGAAAGGTATTACTGAAATATACTGTCTGTTAAAATTTATCGTTAATATCATGAATTACTTATATTTGTTCAAATATATGACACTATGTAAAATGTAATATAAACTGCTTAGAGTAAGAACAATTGTGCAACAATAATTAATCAATTCATCTGCAAAGAAAAATATCTTTGGACTTCAGTTGTTTTAAAATAAAGACTTGAATAATAATACTTCATTTCGTAACATAATTAATGACAATATATTTCCCTTAAATATATAATCCACTTTACTATATATTTTAACTGAAACTGTATATTTAACTGAGAATTATTACTATAATTCTCATCGATTACTCATAAAAAGTTATGAGCATTAAAATATGTAAGCCATTTACTTTATGTGTCTTTCGGAACACATTGTATGCTTCTATGGAAAATAATTCTATTAAGCTTATGAAAGCTTATTTTCGGCAAATAATCTTCTTTCATCATTCCTATACCAAATTGTCTCATAAGGTACAGTAGAAACATAGATTTTTTTCTTCCGTAATTTTTAAACTTTGACATGATGGCATTATTACGAGGTGAAGTCGAATATTATTCACGTGTTGTACGAACAAGTAATGAGTGTGATTGTATGAATGAAGAAAATATTAACAAAACAAAATTTATATAAATAAAGAAATTGAGCTAATTTTAACTAACAAATCCTAAATATCATTTTTCATGAATGTATATATTTATAATATCCTATTATAGTCAATTTATTCCTGAAAATCTATTTTTAAAACTACTTATATCTAATGCCGAAAAATTTTTAATGATAATTAAATTCATATGCGATTGGTTACAAAATTCATCAGATAAATTAAATCAGATTTTTGCATTCTATTGATTATATGAACTTTCATTTTATAAATTTCAATGCGGATACTTGTGACAAGCAACAACTTTCTAATTTTGTAAGAGTTTGAAACTTCCATTTAATTTTAATCAATAACAGTTTAAAATTTCTGCATTCATGGCAAGTATTTTAATTTGAATATTTGAAGAAGTTATTTGGCTTGAATGTTTCACACAAAGAAATATATTTTCTAACATCATTAAAATTGTATTGCAGTATTTGTTAATTTTGAATTTAAACATATATTTTTTGATGCCTAAAAATATAAGCATAAAGACAGAAATTTTAGTAAACTATTTTTATAGCATCAAGTAATTCATTGTAATATTTAGTAAATATTAATTGGTAGAAAAAATTTATATTTCAAGTTATTATTAATTATTAAAAAATAATAGAATTTTAAGAATTAATATTAATCTTAATTATTCCCCTATTTGTTTGGAAACTTTAATGCTTAGCGAATTTTAATTTCCTAATTTTAAAAATGAATGAGATAGTACTACAAATTTTCCATGCTTAACTTTTGAAGAAATTACCTTTTATGAAAGGACAAAGCTGCAAAATAATTTATGTAAGAAAATACATTTTTAAAGAACAAGAAGGAAAAATTAGTAATAAAAATTGTTTTCATATAGGCTATATTCACTTAACAGAGAATTTTGCACATAAAAAAAGGAGAAATGAACAAAATACAGAAAATTCGTATTAAGATTTAACAAATGTGCAAAAGAAGTGTAGTATAAATTGACACTTCAGTGACTTAGCAATCTCATGTTACGAAAACATTTCCTCACAAAATTAGGGATAAATGCACGAGCAAATTTTTTTCATTTTTTATCTTTTATTTTATTTATTTATTTATTTTTTATTTTTTTATTTTATTTTATTTATTTTTGTACAAAAGCATGCTTTCTTTAAAGCTTCATTTCCTTAGCAGACAGAACAGCAGGAGAATGGTAGATTATAAGAATTTAGAAAAA
>JAPDSC010127188.1:27955-39543 GCA_026290005.1 Latrodectus geometricus
TATATATATATATATATATATATATATATATATACTAAAATGTTTTTCAAATTGTAAAATAAAAAATAAAAAATAAATATCTAAAAAATTAAAACATCAACAAAGTATTAAATTTTTTTATGATTTGTTGACACTTTAAATTTAATGTATTTTTACATACTAAATAAACAATAAAAATCTATTATTTCCCATTCGAATTTATTTTGCCAAATCAAATTTACTTAACGAAAGTTGCTCTTAATGTGTTTTATCGAACACAGATTTTATTAAATATAATACAACAAAGAATGAAAATGATATGTTTAAAACGAAATATATGGAACATAAATATGCTTTCAGAAATAAATGAAGATAAATCAACATTAAAAAAATACTTTCTGAATGAAAAGCAAAGATCTTTACTATTATTCTCGGCCTCAAAATATTTATTCATGATTCAGTGAACAAGATCTTTTGTGTCTAGTATAAAAAGATGGAATGGAACAAAAATTGTAAGCAAGGGAACATTCCGAATGAATTCTTTGTAATTGATGGCATAAGAGAAAATAAATAATATACGCTCTAAGTGATAAAGTATTGCGGAGCTACGATTTTATTTCTTGTTTGTGATTTAAGTACAAAAAAGCTGTGTGAAAAATAAAGATATCATATTTAGTGCCCAAAAAGGGTATGTTAAGATACAGACCAAGAAACGTCCAATATTGTTATAAACGTAAGCTTTAGTTTAGCCACATAATGCAGAAAAATAAAAAAAAATAAAAAAAAACAATTTTGACAAATAAATGTATAATAAGATTATACATGCAAACATATGTAAAACATTTATAAAATACGTACATATGGGTGCATATGTTTTTGTAAAATTTCTTCAATTTACTGTTACTAATGTAATATCATCATAAGTAATATAAAGTACATAATTTTAACAAAACATGACATTTGTCAAGAACATTTGACATCAGAGTATCTAAAATATTTGGATTCTTAGTTAACAAAGAAAGTTTTATTTAAAAATTGTAATTATGATTTAATTTTAAAAACTTATTTAAAATTCCAGAACAATATTGTAGAAATAAATTATTATAATTTTAAAATCTGTATAATGAAGTAAATATTATTAAATGTTATGCGCTCAATTAACATGATTTTATGGTAAATTATTTTAGCTGAGCGTAAAAATATTTGTAATTTGCGCAGCAATGATAAATTTCATAATATTTGTGACGTTATCATTATTATTGATCTTTAATAATAAATGTGTTAATGTAATATATTTCGTTTGCATTAAAATGAAGCATGATAACTTTTGGACACATTTTTGTTTCACAAAGCTATTTTTAATAAAAATATAATTTTATCTTAGGTAATTTTAGTCCTTTATGTGAAAAAGAGACAAAAAAATAAATTATAATATATTTCATATTATTTAAGAAAAGCGCAAACTTTTTATGATAAATTGTAATTTTACCTCTGAGAAACAAAGGTTTCAATTAACTACGTAAAAGCTAAAAAACTCAATTTAAATATGTCATTAAATTACATATTATTAAAAAGCGAATATACATATAACATATCATTAATTTGGGGAGATTTTATATCAATATTTCACAGAAATTTTAAAATATTCTGCAAATATTCTGGTGTTGTATTAACTTATTCAAATTAAAAATAAAAATTGATAATACATCTAGTTTTAAAAAATTTGAAACAAACACTTAATCTTTTAACAAAAATAATCCTTGGATCATATTAAGTAGAACAACTTCCTGGATAATCTTTTTTATGATTTTTATTCAAAAGGCAAAATAATTAAGGTCCATTTATTAACCAATAAAACAATTATCTAATACTTTTTCCACCGAAGGACCCACATAATTAAGCGTAATGTTTAAGATACTACCTAGATTATTCCTATATACAGTTCACATCATAATTTGTAAATTGTTTTACCCAAATATAGACAATTACCTAGAATTTAACAAAAACTGTCATTTAATGAAACAAATATATCTTAAAATTAATTAAATAGAAGTAATTTTACATAGATTCTTCAAAACATCTATATCTTTAAAAGTATTAAATTTTCCTTCACTTTATAAATTACCATAAGATGGCACCATCCAAATAAAAAATCATTTTAAAATATCTATATCCGAAATCATTTCCTTTAAGATGCATTGCCAAACCCAGAAGGGTTGTGGTAGCTCTTTGTGCTCTCAACGCAGATTTGAGATTCTAGCCACCAGATGCAACTTTTCATCCATTCAGTGGGTCGATAATTTGAGTACCAAGAGTGCTTGTGAACTAAACAATTCGAATTTTACTTTAAACTGACCACCTAACTAGGACATATACTTTCCATCCTAGGGCCCTCCTTCATTAAAAATCGTATGAGAATATCAGGCCTTGGACCCTCAATGGGCTGCCGTACCACTGAGTTAAGTTTAGCTAAGATACATGGCAAAGTTAAAAATGATTTCATTAATTTATCTTTATTTCTAACAAGTCAAAGAAACAATCACTTATAGCAAGAAAACATATAATATTGTTTGTTATGTGTGGGAACAAAAAATAACTTTTCAATGGCTTACCAATGCGGTGTAAATAATTGTGTAACGTTTTTTTTTTTAAAATAATTAAATTATATCAGCAATATACTTGTAATAACATTCCACAACAGGGGGAAATTGAGTTATCTTTATAGATGAGATCCTATATTCCTCAGTGAATTATTTTCAATGTATACTGCCTTGAGTAATGAATTTATTAAAATAACCTTGAGTTAAGCATGAAAAAAACTAAAATGTATATAATGTCGACGGCAAAATGTTTACTCAAAACGAAATAATGTTTATTATCCATACTGACCATGACATGTTTTAAAATATTTTTATCAATAGTATCCATTATTTTCTTATCCTTTTATATGTAAAATTCTTTTTTCGAAAGCTCTAAAATTACACTTCAAGAAAAATTGTCGTAAAAAAAAAAAAAAAAAAAAAAAAAGCAAATTTTATTATTTTAGTTAATTAAAATATAAACTATTTACAACTAGATTTTCTAATATTTCATAGCATTTTGGATTAATCTTAAATATCGAAATTGTCCATCATATATTGGATATATAATGTATCATTCTTGTATGTATGTAATAAACTAAGCTGACATAATTAAATACTTATAAACAAACATTTTATAAATAATTTTAACTTGAATGTGCAGATAAAATATCATTATCATGGCAAAATGTACTGTCAGTAATAATTTTGTGTGAAAACGTAATGCTCTATTTTTATGAAAAAAATTAAAATATTTTATACCGAATTAGATTTTAAATAAATTTTATTTCTTTTTTTAACCATTTTTCTTTTCTTTTTTTACCAACATTTCTCAAAATATTTTAAATAAATGTAATTCAATAATGATTTGAATAACTTATTTTTGGAAGAAAAAATAGTTAAAAAAAGATGTCATCAATTTCAATACTGATTTTAAAATTTAAGGTATTGAATTCCATTTTTATTTTTTAGAGCTTATTATCTCACAGATACTTTTAATTACATTTTGGCGGAAATGTTTTTTTTTCAATATATAATAATAATCTCTCATTAAATGAATAAGCACATTAATGCCCTAATCTTAATTGTGAATCATATTGCCATTTTTTTATAATCTTCATTAGTATAGAAGTGTCTCCCTATGACAGCGATAAAAATTCTAGATTGAAAAAAACAAAACAAAACAGTTTTCTAATCTTAAAAGTCTTTCAAAAACAATCGTATGTTTCATGCCTAAGGGTGACTGTGAAGCTAGAGTTAATGTTCGACAGTTATTAAACGATTATTGCTGCGGGAAAAGGACCATTTTTACTTCTCAAAGAAGTTTAGAGATAAGAACATTGAGCCATAAATCGTTTCCGTTTAATTAATAGAAAAAGTAGAAAACTTTTCTCAAAACAATAAAGTTTATCAGGAATACAACTCAAGGCGGGAGTGAAAGACCATCTTAGAAACAATTGGAACAAAAACGAAGAGACGTCGAGCATCGTAAGCAGAAAGATAGAATAAACAAAGAGAATGTAACGAATGAAAGAGTGAGAATGATTCTGCTTTCTTTATGAAATGGGTAAAAAAGATGCTTTGAATTGTATTACATAGTTTTCTGGAGTGCAATTTTTATCTCTCTTACAATTCTGTAACTTTTAGCATTTGAAAATTTCTTTCATTTAATCCCATGATAAACTTATCTTAGACGTAGTGAAAAGAATCATTGTTGTGTGAGAGCATCTTATTGTTTTATTTAATACATCACTACTAAATTTAAAAGTATTTGTTCTTGTGCATTAGTTATAAATGGGGAATTAAGTAGAAAAATACTTAATGGTATTTGAAACATGTATGCAATTGATATAGATAAAAATGTATTGTTTTCTTATAATTAATAAATATAATTTTAATTAGATTGAAAACATTATTACCACCACAAAAATTGAATATTTTGAATACATCAGGTGAAATAATAAATGCACTCAATTATTTTGCAGAAACATTAGAAAAAATAAATAAAAGCATTTAAAGAAGTCAAGACGGGTCAATTTTTTTCTGGTAAAAGAACTAATTAAGTTAATAATAATGTGACTAAAAATCCTCATGTTCTTAATATTATTAAAATATATAGTTTAAAAGTTTATTAAACTTTCAATCTTTATTATCTTTTACCAAATATTTTATAATCAAGTTGTGTCTCATGTGTGGAGTCAAAACTTTACAAACATCACTACTAAAATTCAGTATTATTAGTAACTAATGAGTTATTTAAATTTTTAATGAAAATACGCAACAGAATACAGCTTCTTAAATCAATTTACTTACTTACATGTTATTAATTCACTAAACATTTCATTTCAAACCAAATTACGCTAGAAGTTTCATTTCTTTTCATATTCTATTTCAAGTGCAAACTCAGCCAAAGGAACAACTAATTTACGGTAAGAATATTGTTAAGGTATTCCAGTTTTAAGTAAATCAAAATAAATTCAACATTTAAAATTCATGAAGCATTCTTATACTAATATTTTACATTAATGATGTATAAAATAAATCCATCAATTTCCTTTCTTTACTTACACATGTAGAAAAACAATGACAATTCCTAAATAAGAATGTTAAAATTCCATGAAATAAAAGAAGTATTCTAATTTATATTAAAAAAGTTGGTGTTGGTGTATTATACAATTAGTTGCTATATGTTATCAATAGTTATCTTGTTGAATATAGTGTACTGCATAGAAAACATTATATTACTGGGAGAGAAATCAAATAAAACTTCTTTTCTTTAGCATTTCTAATAATTTAATATATGTCATTTAATTTTAATTCTGCGTTCATATCAAGATAAAATTTAATATTATCAATTTTTAGAAAGAGATGTTTTTTGTCAAAATATTAAACTCTACTATTTCAAGTATGAATAAAAATACGAACTTGTATCGTATTTTAAGATGTATGGTTAAATAAGTAAATATACCTTCAAAACAACATGTTTATTTTAAACGCATGTTTGCTTATTATTAAAAATAGCACAAAGCAAAAAGTAATTTTCATAAACTGACTTTAGGAAAGTGAGTATGAAAATCAAAATTTACCATCAAACGAGCTATAACAAACAACTAATTTAAATATGTTTTGTGTAATATAATAAAATACTTACACTCCAAAATTTCTCTTTAAATGTTTAAAACGTTAAGTATATGTTTAATCTTACTTCAAGATAAAATTTGTTCATAAGATAATAAAACAAATTTCGTAAAAGTACTTAATATTTTTTTCAATTTCAGTCATTTAATTGCTAAATAATTTTTAGCAATTTGTTTAATAGTTTGACTCTAATGTTCGGAAGAATATGTGTAAAAATGATTACATTTTTTCATATTTAATAAATGTAATACATATCAAAATTATACATAATGATTTTTTTTAATTGCATGAGATTAAAATTGCCCCATCTTTAGTATTAACATAAAATTGTCAATTTTTATATTAATTTTAGAGATGCATTAACATAAAAATTTCCTTATCTTAATGCATATTTTAGCTACAAGAACTTCATTTTCATGGGTAAGAACAAATCTTATTTTGCCTTGAACTCCATTAATATGATTCATTAATTTACACACATTTACAACTTATTATTAATTGCGCAACACCCTTTATAAATTTCAAGTTTCATTAAAAAGAGATAAATCCCAAAAGTTTTACTCATTATTTAGACTTATATTAATCAAACTCTCCAAAAGATATTAACATTAAACATTCACTGAAATGACTTCAAAAAAAGGAACTTGAATTGATAGAGAAAATATATGCATTTGTTTGTTATTACTGTAGAATTGATGATAAGATATAACTTTTAAGTCAAAATCTTTCTGAATTTAGTTATAGTGCTTACTTACAACCAAAGGATTTAAAGATGAGCGAAATATAACCTTCATGAAAGACTGAAATTTCTAACATCTTAATTAAGATATGAAACCACTGTCTATGGATTATGTTCTTTCCATTATTTAAAAACTATGATGATCAGGTAACCAGAAATGTTTGTCACTGTTTGATTTAAAAATTACAAACGAAGTATAAGCATGAAAAAAACGAAATTTATTCATCGAAGTAAGCAAATGCAACCACCTTCTCCAAGATCATATTTATATATTTACGATAAAACATCCAGTCTTTGAAAGCAAATAAAAGGGCCACTTTGGTTTTGATCTCTTCAGCAACACTCAATTATCTCCTTTACATATAATTGAACAGCAAACGAAATATGGGATAATCTCTTGGAGAAATATCTGTGGAATAGAGAGGTTGAGGAAGAAGTTTTCATTCTAAGGCAGTAATTGTATTCATGGTCACATTTTCTGTGTTCAGTTTACCGTTGTCCTGAAAGAACTGGAACTTTATTCCATTTCACCAATGCTAGCTGTTTCTTAAACCTACACTCTCCCACTCGTTTCTATTGCTGCATGCAAACAGAAGCATTAACAGCTTAGTAAAGTGGAAGACGTTTGTGGTGGACAATAGAAGCTGACGTTCACTATACACGCAAAAACAGTTTCTATGAATGAAGTGGTGCCTTTGAGTCCCAAGAATTAAATCTATCAATGAAAGTTAATTTTATTTACCCTAACCATTAGTCTAGTGGATCCATTTTTCATTCCATGTCAGCAGATAACTCCAAAACAGTTAATTTTTCTGGTAGAAGGAATATTATGCATAGTTGGATAATCATTGAAGTTTTTTCATTCATTAAGCTCTTAAGTGAGCCATTTTCTTAGCCTCCACACTACTCTCATTTTGTATAAGTAAACACGAATGGTTTTATCAGATAGGTAGAGCTTAGATTCAAGTTCTTGATATAACTGAAAAACATCTTTTTCGATAGCACTTTCATTATTTAAAATTGTTGACATACCTAATGGTGGTGCATCTTCGAGCGATTCATCGCAAGAACGTGATTTGCGTTGCAACCTTTGTATGATTGTTTAATTACTGAACCATTTCCGATTACCATGCATATTTTTCGGTATGCGTGTGCAGAGTTTGTGCCCAGGTTTTACTCGTATAACAATTATACTCTAATAACGTCCTGATATATAGGTTAGTTACTAAGCCTATTTTTGGATTCAAAAATTAAACCGAAATCTATAAAACATCCTCTTGAGCATGTTTGATGTATCATCTGTCTGAAAATACCAAATGTAGGATTTTCCTCATTAATACACATGCATAGCATCTTCAAAAATATCTTTTTCTATGAGCAACAGTATATTTCTGGTTACCTGATAGTTTCATTTGAATCATAATGAATATTTGATAAGTTAATTACAAATCTCACACTGTCATAGGAAAAGTACGACCCAGTCTTGTTATTAAATATAGATATTCATGAAAGAAAGACACCTAGTTTTCTCACTTTTGGATACTGGGAAACAAAATGTATAATATATCAATAAGATATAGAATTACATTTGTTATTTAAACAGGATAAAAGTCCTTTACATGATTTAAAATTTATGCACTACTCTCTTGAAAATAGATTTACAGATCTGAGTATTGAAAGATTGCAATGCAACATATATTTCTTAATTTTGCTCAATATAATAGTCTTAGACGTTTCTCGATATATATTTTAAAAATGATAATTGCTCTACATAAATTTAAAAAGATTTAAGCCTGTGTATTATCATGTTAGTAGCTAATGTGATTTAAAAAGTTTTCAGAAATTAATATTAAAAATATCCAAATTTTACATAATTTTATTTATATTTTCTATGAATTTTAATGATGGCGAATGGTAGAAGCACTTCTATACCAAGTAGTGTTAACGTTAATATTTACAAAATTCTAAACATACATCCTTTTATAGACAAAACATGAAAGATTTTCGGTTGAATTTAATTACTCTTTTAGAAACATTTATAGAAGGAAACAGAAATGCTACAATGAAATTAAAGACATACATATTTTTTGTTTGCTAATCTGATTTTACTAAAGTAATCTTTAATCTAAGAACAGTGTTAATAGTTTTCTTCCATAAGTTGCTAATAACTACATAATCTAACACGGTATTAAAAAACGTGCCAAACGTTTGTTAAAAAATATTTTTATTCTCATTTTTATGGTATTTAATGAAAAGAGCTAACATGTGATTCTCAAAACGTGCGAATAAATATATATCTTAAATTTCTCAAAAGTACAACATAAAATATAAGTCAAATTTTATACTTTATACAAACTATTCTAAAACAATTGTAAAAATATAAAATTGGGTTGTGTTTGGAGAGTTGTTTCAGTACATATTCCTGTACTGAACAAAATTTTCTAAAATCCCTTCAAGCAAGAAATTTTCTAGAGTTACAGTTGCACATTTCTTTTTTTGTTTTTAATAATTTTTAAATTAGTTGCAATCTGTACATGTTAATTTGTTTTGACATTCTTTTTGTGTTTAAGAATAAGGGAATTGATTCTAATTTTGTTCATTTTCTCAAAAAATAGAGCATATTAAAAAACAGACTTAAAATTATAATAAGCAGTAATATTTAGTTGTCCATGAAATATAATAATTGTTAAAGGAAGAATGCTGATATCTAATGTGCTATTAATAATAAATACGATGAAATTTATGATAATTTTGAGTATCACGAAATATCTTTTTAGATATTATTTTGTATATAGCTTTACATTCACTTTTTTGTACATCAAAGTAAATTAAATAAATAATGATGAAACTCGAATTTAAATAATTCCATTTTTGAATATTGATAAAAACTATTTATGACATGTTTATTATTAGCAGATCAAAATCAAAATCATTGTATTTTTTTATCAAACCCTTTAACTGTTGAGCAAGAGGAAAAAATAAAAGCAAAGCACTTCAAAGGGATATGTTCAATTAATATTAATAAAGTGATGGATTCATCATTACAACAATGTAATGATTATAGATGCCACATACACTCACTAATTGAGTATTCTCCTGTACCGCTTAGTAGAGTTTCTCCAATTAAAATGTGATGAGAGTGATTTAGAACCTAGGTATCAGTAACAGATAATGAAAGATAATTGAAATATTATCTTAAAGCTGCTAATCATAAAAGATTCAGCATAATCATCTAAAGCGTAATCATAATTTCACCATAGAAAAGTTTTCACTATTTTTATCTTTGAATTTTTTTACATTAAATATTGTATTAATATTTTTTAAACCTATACATTTGTGTTCTCCATGAAATATTTTGTTATTAATTGATATAATTAAAATTACATAATATTGTTACTTATATAAAAATACATTTGCTTTTGCCTAAAGTGTATATAAACAGAACATAATCATAAATTATCTAAGTTTCTAATCATCCTTCACTGTATAAACTTTTTTTTCTATATAACAAATATTAGAGTACTAGGAAAACATCTAATTATAAAATAACCAATTACATCATAAGTTATAGGAGTTCAACGTAGCCTAAAAGTAGACACTTACCCCAACAGCAATTGGACACTTTCAAATATATTTTCTTCTGTTTGCCAGTTTGTCGATGAATTGCTTGAAATTGATAAATAAGTTTCTAAAAGCCAGTATGAAATTACTACAAAAATCCGTTTACAACAATGATAAATGGTTAGGTGCATTGAGTATTTTAATATTGACATGATTTAAAATTACCATTTACGATAAAAGAAAGAACAGTCTTCATATGAAAAATTACTTTCATTGCATTTGCATTGGAAAATAATTCAGAAAATATTTTTTCTGAATTGGTAGCTAATAAGAAATTTTCTTTAGTAGCTATGGAACACATATTCTACACTCTTACCGATACCAAAAAATCGTTTACATGTAATTTTCACTTTTATTTACCAAAAAATCGTTTATATGTATTTTTCGCTTTTATTAAACAAAAAATCATTTACATGTAACTTCCTCTTTTATTATTAGTTCAATATATATAATAATAATATAATTATTATTGTGCATATATAAAGACGTGTGTATAATTAATAGCATTTATAAATCTTGGGGATGAATTATGTAAAAAAGGCCGTAATATAAATCATTAATTCATTTGTTTTGTAATTGTAATAAGCATCAAAAATTATTTTCCTTCCCAGCATAATAAGAGTTACACATACATATTTAAAAATGATTTAAAAAGAGATTAAAGTCCAAATTTATAAAATTTTTAATATTGATCTTTATATAAATATAATAATTTTAAGATAAATAAAGCTGTTCAATTTGCATAAAAGAATATAAAATTCTAAATTAAATAAAACACTGATTTTATCAAAAAAAAATATTTTAAAGTTATGCATTTGAACGTTAATAGCATATTTTTGCTACAATTATATACACTGAATTGTTATATACTTTCCAAAATAATTATTATAATTTAAGAAAATACACTTTCCTTTAGACGAAAATTCATTAAGGAAATAAATAATTTCTTTAAAAAATAGCCTTACAAAATATCATAGTTTTCATTAGACTTTGACGTAATTACGAATTTATACATCAATATTACAATATGAGAATACTATATATTATAAGCCATAAATGTACACTAGCTTAAGAAATTGCATTCAATAAAATCTCTTGTATACTTAGTTACATAGAGGAAAGTGTAACCTGCTTTAAGATTCTGGTATTTAGCCATCACAATTTAATGTTAATGTAAGTACCTGTATGGAAGGTTGTTAACTTTTATGAGTGCTCTATAAAGATTTAATGTCGCATTAAAGAAGTCTGACTAATGCAATTTTCCTTAGAAATGTAGTGTTTACAATGCCTTAGGCATGCTGTTTAGCACAAAAGAAATAGCACAACGCCATGTTTGTAAGTTACACAAACATTCTAGAACTTTATAAATAATTTTACACTTTCAATAAAAGGAACTTTCAAGTTGATTAAATTAAAATATGAATATTTAATATTATTTTTGCAGAATATACATTCTTCTCTCTATCCCGCATTAATATGTTATTGTATATATATATATATATATATATATATATATATATATATATATATAT
>JAPDSC010127206.1:0-10950 GCA_026290005.1 Latrodectus geometricus
TAGGACTTGTTAATTGTTACATGCTACGTTTTAGAAATTAAAAAAAATCTTATACTATCTAAAAAAGAAAAATTAGAAAATTATTTTTCCATTTAATTTCATTAAACACGATAACCAAATCCATGAAGTTAATATAATTAAAAATATAAAATAAGAAATAATAAGTAACGAATAATTATATATTGTCTGCATATATTTTAAATTTACTATCTAGTAAATGAATTGAAAATTTGATTGTTTTATTCAAAAAAACATGTAATTTCAGTATTATTTTTTATTTAAAAAAATTATTTTATCTATTTTGTCAAGGAGTTTCACTGAATTTAAAAGTAAGTATAGGAAATATGGTTTTATATTACAAACTCATACATTCGGAATAAAATAATCCAATTAGTTTAGTAGAAGCAAGACCATCTATTTTTATCATAAAATAATAAAAAAATTGTGTAAAATATGTGTCTTACATAATTTTATG
This sequence comes from Latrodectus geometricus, assembly GCA_026290005.1. NCBI lineage: Eukaryota > Metazoa > Arthropoda > Arachnida > Araneae > Theridiidae > Latrodectus > Latrodectus geometricus. The sequence goes on from JAPDSC010127206.1 coordinate 476, forward strand.
TTTTAAATCTAGAAGCTTTAATTAAATATAACATAAACTAACAGGCTAATTTGGTTACGTTGTTTAATTTTCCATTTTAATAGTTAAAATCTTTCTTTTAAACTTGTATTTGCTTAAAAAATTATTCATTAAAAACGTAATAGAGTTCGAAGAAAAATAATACTTCTATATTTTCAGATTCTGTGCAAAATTTTATCATTAAATTTTTTAACATATAAAACTCATTAATTAGAATGAACTAGCGTAATTAGAGCGCTCCATCTCTTTTCATAAAGAGAAAATTAATTATTCAAACACTTTTTAGAGGATATATTTACTCCTTCCTAATATTAAAATTTAAATTGTTGTTCATATATGCATTAATTTAAACTATTATTTAAAACATTATATATATAAATTACTATTAAAAAAAATTATTAAAGCAAAATTATTAAATTACACATATAAACACAACTAAAGTTTAGCAACCAATGTTTAAATCATTTATTTAACATTTTTTATAAGAGCTATATTAAGTTTCTCTTTTGAAGTTGTGAATATAAATTAAGTGTCTAATTCTTAGTATGGAAACAAGATACTAAATTTAGATATTAAATAATATAAAATCCTGGAAAATAAAGTATGAACTTGCTTTTAGGCATTATTCATTGTTCATTATATTTTATTTTTATAATTTATAGAAAATATAAGAACAATTTTCTAATTCCATAGAAATTCTTAAATGCCATTAATTAAGTATTAATTGATTTTTATTGAATTTTTTTTCAAATTTAATACTAATTAGCTGAATTATTAGCTGCTTTAGAGACTACTTTTTGGATAATATGGATTTCCTAGGATTTATTTTCTAATAAGAAAAATAAACTGTAAATAAATGGATATTTTTACAATCTATATGTAATAAATTACATTATATAGAAGACATTTTAAGCTATTATTTTAATAAGGTGATTATATAAATTAAAAAATTTCTGCTGATTAAGAATCTAATGATTGATTATTTAGTGTATAAGATATTTTTTTTTTATTTTCAATTATATGAAATAAATATCACATTGAATAGCATAGGTTAAAACTAATCTGAAACCTTAAATTTATTGAAGTATTTTATCAGAAACATATTAGCAAACCCACATTTACAATTTTAAAAAAAATTTAAGTATAAAATAATTGAATTTTAATTTGTATTTTCTTCTCTGGATATAAGCACATGAAATATATGAGTATAAACAAATCCATGAGTATAAACACAAATAAAATATAGAATTCTGATTTTAAGTTTTACTTTAGTTGGACTAGAATTAGCAAATAAAATATAGGATAGATTGCTTTCATCTTTTTTTTCTGGAAGAAAATAGTATTTTTTACAATCCAGTTACAAGTGGCAAAAAACGCGTCTGAATGAATTCTAAATTAAAATATTAATGCCACATATTTTAAATTATAAACTTGTTCTTTCTTAATTCATGAAGACAATAAACCTTTAACATACATTTATGTCAGTGTATAAATAAACCTCTTATTTGAAACACATAAGAGTGGTTTAAGTAAGAGTTAGGGTGCTTTAGGGGTACTATGTGCTTCTAGAATGCATTTATATCGTGAGAACATCATGCATTGGCATTGACTCTTTTTAGATTTCCTAAATTAGATGGTAGAAGAGAGTGATATTGGAATCATATTTTCCAACACAACCCACACATTTTCTTTGGGATTGAAATCCGGGCTCTGCTGTGATTGAAAAAGGTGTTAGAGATCAGATTGGTGTTCAGCAAGCCAATTTTGAATACTTCCAGCAGGATGTATAGTTGCATTTTCGCCATTTGAATAAAAATGTAACACTGCTGGATGTATTAGATATGTCAGTATATCTAGGTATACATGATTGTTTATTTGTCCTCGGGGAACACCAGGACACCATTTCATCCAAGGCAGCAGAAAATGTCCCGTATTATAATGCTTTTAATAGATGATCTGATACCGGCTTATAGTGCTCCCATCTATTGCCATCTTAATGAAGAGGAAATAAACTCCTTAGAGTTGACAAGGATTACAAGAATCAGTCTCTGTCAGGAGCAGCAAATGTCAGGATTGAACTTCACTGGATTCGGGGTTGGTACAAAACGCTAAATAAATAGTAACAGAAGTGACTTAGTAATCAAAATACCTGTGTACGAAAACAACATTAGATAAAAAAATAATTATACTTCTACTTGACCATTACACAGTGTGAATAAGGTGAGATGGATTCATGGGTTCGTGGAGTTCTAATCGAAAATTCGATGTCTTCCATCAAAGTACAATATGGTTCTGCGTTATTCACCTGATCATATCATCTGTTTTTAATCCGTATAAATATTTAGTGTCTTCATTTCCAACACCAATGCTAGCGAAATACTACATTCCATACAGAAATGAGTGACACAGCACCTGACTATGCATTTAAATTTTATGCCATTATCTGCTCATGGTGTAGAAAAAGGCTTGGTTGACAGCAGAAACATGGTAGAATTCTATCGGTATGAAGAATAGCAGGGTTCATATTTAATTGTGGTCAAACACAAGAGTGAATCGACGTTGTCTGTGTTTAAAACCACAACTACGTGTTCTAGACATAGACTTTAAGTTATAATTCCTACTTTTAAAAGTTTTGATATGTGTACTTTTGAGAAACCAATCCAGAGACTTGTTGTCTTAGAAGTGAAGGCCAACGCTGAAAAAGCACCAATAATTAGCAATGATTGGAATGGTTATTGATCTGATGCCATTCCTATTTTGCTCCATTTTTCATGAAATGTATTTTTACACCTCACGTAGGTTACAATTCTAAGGGTCTGTAAAAACTACAACTTATAATAAAAGATTGCATACTTCATTCCCTTAGCAAGCACTTAAGTGAAAATCTTAAAAGTTTCTAATGCAGTCTGTGCGTTTGTTTGTAAATACTTACCTAATTCTGCTGGTTCTATTAAAAACAAAAATTACAAACACAGTTTTCGAAATTTAGTCAGATTTGCATAGTTGTTATGCACAATAATTTTAGAAACAAAACGAAACTGAATATTTTGAATCATGTTATAAGAACATGCTATATTTTTCTGAAACATTTCTGCGAAATTTTTACAAACTTGAAATTCTTTCATAATAATTATGTAATTAAAGTAATTAAATACACTTTTAAATAGATGTGAAAATGAGCGTATTATTTATAAAGATATCCTAATTCAGCTTCATATACGGGACAATTTATTTCAAAAATATAAATCCCCATTCATTAATTCTCCAATGCAACTTGAGTTCCAGAGACTTCATCATACAATTTTATTGCCTTAAATCCTGCATTAAAGACATGAAAATCTGTGCAGCAAGCAATATTATATGTTCTTAAAAGCACATTCTGCTGCCACCAAATCACCAGATAAAATTTTACTCTTACAAATTAATCTAGAATTACCTTATGCATTGAAACTTAAATCAGTTCGAAAACTTTTTGCATAAATTTTGCTGTGTCCAAGAATGTTGTTTCAAATTTCACAAATAAAAGTCCCTATTAGCCACTTCTTTGAGAAACCCATACCATTGGTGCGGTGTGAAAGAACTAGTTGTTTGCAATTTCTGTTAGCTCTTCCCTTCATAAAACTTCATCAGTACCAATATAAATAATTGATTTTGTAGTGATAAAATTGGAATGATTTAAAAAAATCGATTTTTACAAAACTGAAATACAACAAGTGCATTTCAGTTCTTAGAAATTCTTAAATCAATCTTAGATTTCGTAGCAATTTGCTATGTTGCAAGGAATTGTTTTGAGAATTGCCAAATGTTATACCTTTTGCTCCGAATCCTTTTGTTTCTCTGAATTATAAAATTATTCACTACATTCTTAACCATTTAATTATTCTGTGAATACTTACGAATCATTACATTGAAACTTAAATAATATTCTATGTCCATACAGAAAAAAACCCTGACATATATGTGTTATCAAGACACATTGCGCTAATTATTTAAGATGCTTTAAAATCTTATATTCCTAGAGATCTCTATCTCAATGTATCATTTTAGTGACTATCAATTCAGATTTTATCAATGATTATACTTTCAAAGAAATAATGAATAACAATATATAACATACAATAGGAAAGAATTATTAAACATTAAATCACACATAAATAGGCGATTACGATAGTTTTGACTCCCCATTTTGAGATAATCTAAAATTTTAAGGCTATTTTAAGGCATTTTTTACGCTCAATTATATTAATATAATTAATTTTTCATAATTAATGATTAAGAAAATACTTTTTAAAATTAGTTTAAATGTAAGAAAATGATAATTTTAGTATATTATTGCATGCTTTTTACAGATAAAATCTGAGGAATATTATAAAATGTAAAGCTCAGAATCACAAACTCGAATATGTTTGTGAAATTCTATAATATTAATTATATTTATTACGTGGAAATTAATTTTTTGTTTTTTCTGAATAAGAGAGATGTGAAGAATCTATAACTATAATAATTTTTCATACGATTTGATAGTATTTACTATTCTCCAAACTCATTGTAATCATCATTAACGTTTTGAAATTTGGAGTATATTTGTATTTTAAGTAAATTTTCCTGATAATCTAAAGACTATTTCGGGTGTAATTTTTTTTTTGTTATAATTCTTATTGATATTCATGAGTCTTATTTAGAAGAATGAAGAAATAAATCATTACTACGATAAATTTAAAATATTTGTTAAAATAAAAATGATTTTATTATGTTGAAAGTAAAAGGGGAAACAATATCACTCCTTTTTTCTAATAGTTTAGGTTATTAATGTCATTTAAGGAAACAATTTCGATCAATTAAACAATATCACAAAGTTTTGTTTACTATAAATTATTCAAAGAGCAAAGCTACTACAAATTGAATTAACTAAGTGGCATGAACTTTGTTCTTTAGAATTTTTTATCTTGAAGAAACCATAATGATAGTATTTAAATGCAATAATTAAGCTAATTACTAATTAATTTTTAAAGTATGTTTTTGCATTAAACTTTAAATTGATACATTAAGAGCCATTGTGTTTTGTTCCTAAATTAATAAATACTAGAACAAAATGAAAAACTTTTATTTATTCAAGAAAATTCATAGTTTTAAGAGAATTCTTAAAATCTGTCAAATTAAAAATACAAAATGATTTCAGCATACAGGAAGAATTTTATTTAAATTCAGATGAAATCTTTGAGCAATTATTCATAGAATTTGATGAATTTATCGCAAAATGTTAAGTTAAAAATAATTTATTTAATGTAGGAAGTATTTGCTGTATTCACACTAATTACTTCTTAAGAATATTTAAAACATTCAAACTTAAATTATTTTCTTGCAGAAAGATTCAAAACAAACAATTTTTATTTTGCCTAAGAATTTTTTAAAAATAAATTATGGGAGATTTTTGTACGGAGTAATTTTTATTTTGATTATTTTTATTTTCAAGGGAGGAGATGCAATAAACAACTGTTTTGGTTTTTATTATTTATTCATTAAATTTTATATAAATTTCGATTATCATTTAATACATATTTTCCATATTGTAATGCTTTCTTCAAAGAAAAACATTTATGTTTTTTATTATTTTTAAATAAATATGCATACACATACAATTTTAGCAAACACATACACATCGTTGCATATCATACTTACTTAAAGTCTTTGCTAAGTTTTTGTTTTTGCTAAATTTCCTACTTTAATAAATTTTCTTTACTATTAATAGCTAAGTTTTATAGCTAAACTATTTTAATTATATGTAAAATAATAAATTTAAAAATGGGGTAAGGAAATAAATAACAAAAATGTTTATTTATAAGTAATGCAATTTCAAATAGCTGTGTTTTTTCAAATTTATTCAAAGGAATTTATCATTTCATGAATCAAAATGCCTTAAGAAACTACAATATCTGCACAAGGGACATAAATAATTCAATAGATAATTTTTAATTTCCTAACTCCTCTAATTATTTTCTAATTATTAAATCTAATTATTTTCTTATATATTGTCTTTAATACTTATGTTAAAAAGGCCTTAAAGCTGGATATCATCATAATATACATACACAAATTTATTTCCGTATGCTCAATGGAAAATTTATTTCAAAGTTAACGATTGCACAGAAGTTAATTTCATTAAAGCCATCAATTTTGAAAAATTATAATGAGACATTGCTTATAGGTCCATTGTGAGTTTTTAGTCGTCAAATGCTGTTATGTCTAAGAATTTTTGTTGTAAGTAGTGTAAATAGAGAGTAAACTATGAAAATTTTGTACACATCTTAGTTTGTATATACCAAAAATATTATTCAAAAAATCCATTGCATAAGAATTATTATCATTCCTTAAGTATACCTTAAATATATTTTTTACTGTTGTCAAAAATTACATGTGAAAAAAAACACAAGGTCCAATCTTCCACCATTTTGCAAAGAGCTTTAAACTCAACCTGGTGCTCGATGATCAATGGATCATCTTTGAAATTAATAAGATTTGCAGAGAGCAAAACGCTCACGCATCTCAATCGCTATAAAGTCATTATCGCATATCAGACAATCCTAGATGAAGAAATAGGATGGTATTTTTAGATTTTGGTTGGTTTGCTTATCATTCAACAGTCACATTTTTTGTAAATGATTTTAAAAGAATTCTGAACCACTAACAACATCCAAACCCAAAATGTTATGAAATGAACAATCAATAAAATGAACTATTGAACCGAAAACAAGTACTCTAATTAAGAATTTCTAGAGATAATCACCGAATTTAATTTTTAAAGACTGTAAAACCAGGTAGAATTTAGATTATTTTTTAAGTTTTTTTAAAAATTATTGGAAGAAACTCTTATGAGAAGAAGTTTTGTTCTAGCATTCCAAAGCTTATTATAAAAGTAGACTTTTATTAAGGCTTAAACATAAAAATAATGAAAATCGTAATATTCTATCAATTTTGAGAAGCAATATTTGAAAATTACCAGCCATTCTATTCTTGATACTCATCTTTCTCAGGCTTATGATAGAAAAGTGTAAAAACAACAATTGATTCAAACATAACATTAATTTTCTAGTCGTGATGTATTATATTTGGAAAATTTCTTTTAAACAAAGTTTGAATATAACTCTAATTTTAGTGATTGCAAAACAAATATAGTATATTTTAAAATAACATAATAATAATAATATAATCTTAATAATAAAATAAATGTAAATAAATAATAATTTTTAACAGCACACTTTTTAATATGTTTAATGTAAATATTCAGATTCATTTTTATATAATATAATGTTTAAAACGAAAAAATAATTGAATAATATAATGATTAAGGAAAAAGTAGTTTTGCTTAGAGTTTTTTGAATTGTAGAGTTCAATAAATTCAAACATTTTTTTTTTGTAATATTTGTTGTAATATCAGTTGTTATATACACGTATGAGAGCTACGTTTTCTTTTAATAAAGAAGCTCTCAACGACATTATTATAAATAATAACAATTTAACTTGAATCAATTTCCTTTATTGTTAAGGCACGATATTTAAATTGTCTAATCTATTCTTTTATCTATAAAGCTAGATATATTTATTGAGCTCTTTGACTCAAGATTTCCCTGTTTCAGAGGTCAAAGACACAATATTTATTGTCTAATATTTTTATAATAGAAAAACACCCTTTGAGAATATAATTATATTAGAGTAAAAATATGTTGAACATATTTCAAATTGCTTAAAATGATTTTCATTATTGTGAGTTTAAAATATATATTAGTTAATTTTTGGAAGTTCAAATTTATATCACCTTCTACCATTTAATTAACAATATTACGTTACTCATTTTTTTTATAATAGTAGACAGCTGAAATCAGAATAAAAATCAAAACTAGAACCAAGAATAAAAGCAACTTGAACACAGATAACAAAGCTGAAACTACATTAAGTCTATATAATATAAATGATTTTATCTTATGTCTAGCTCTGCATTATCTCTCCCACAAGTATCCAGGGTCCAGTGCCAGACAATGATTCAAGTTGTTCACATCCATTTCATCTCATAAGTTGAACAGTTGGCAAATCGTACTTTACTGTACTTTTATACAATATAGTTATTTGGAGAGAGACAATCGGGACCAGTAACGAGGTGAAACAAAACTGAAACTACATGATGTCTAAATACTGCAGAGCTAGACATAATATAAATGGTTTTATCTTATGTCTAGCTCTGCATTATCTCTTCCACAAGTGTCCAGGGTCTAGTGCCAGGCAATGATTCAAATTGTTCACATCCAGTTCATCTCATATGTTAGACAGTTAACAAATAGGACTTTACAGTACTTTTATACGATATAGATATTTAGAGAGAGACAATCATGGCCATTAACGAGGTGAAAAAAGGCAACAGATCTGTCCAATGGCCGAAAAGAAATATTTGTGATTCCTATAATGCATGAAATATATGTGATCTATTTCTAGCTTACGTTTACCTCTTTTATGTTTTTCCAAAAATCTTCTCAAAAAGATTTTTTTTAACTTTTGGCCTTAAATAAGTGTATAAATTGATTTACCAGTTATTATTTTTTTCATTATTTTTTATTACTATTTTATAGATTTGTATAAAAATAAGATTCAAAATAAGATATTTAAATGGAGCATAAAATCTTTCTAGTTTGCTCATTTTAATCAAGCAAATATCATTCGTGTGTATACATTCCTTCTCCCTTCACTGAAGACATACTGAAAGAAAGAAAGAAAGAAAAAGCACGTGGTCTCTAAGCAAATACCAATTCTTCTATCCATCAAAGAAATCTTATTAGTGGCATTCCAAAGCCTTTTTTATAGCTTGTTGACGTCTCTCCCGTTAGTTAAAATAATTGGGAAACAAACATGTTATGTTCCTTAAGGAAGTTAATAATGTAACAAATAACATTTATATGTAAAGAATCTATATAATTTATTTGTACATTTTACATTTTTGTGTGGTAAAGTTTTTTTGCTGAAACAAATTTCAATTTGAAATAATTTCAAAGTTTATTAACCTGATCACTTTTTTGCAATAATTTAAAAATATGTTACTGTACAATTTATTAGTGTCTCAAATTATGAATCAGTATATGATTAAATTAGATTGCAGATGCTATTATATTTAAATTTCCAAATAAAGAGAAAATACAAAAATGTCTTTGAAGTAACTTTTCTCTAACGTAACTGTAACTGGTGTAATACAAATGAGAGAACATGTCAAGAAATCTGGAAAAGTGATCATTATTAGTTTATCATAATTATTTCCTAATTAATTACCTATTATTGATGTAGTACTTCAATAAAATTAAGCTTGATACATTATATTTCATATAAATGAAAAATAATTCACAATTATTTCTTGAAAGTTTTCTTCAACAAAATGAAGGAACAGATATGAAAAAAAATGAAATTAATAAACTATTTTATTCTTAAAATGTATCACACAGGTTGTAACATTTGGTTTTAAAAATGTTTTCTGCGAATGAGTTCTATAAGAGGCCACTTTATTATTTACATATCTGCTATAAACCACCATATTGTTGTTTCTTTGCTGAAATTTGTTCTAAAAATTTTTTAAAAAATCATCAAAATTTTGATTTAATTTATTTTTTGTTAAACATTTCATAGTTGCCTTTTAAATGCATCTATTAATAAGACTTTAAAAAGACCTAAAATGAAAAAATTATTAACGCAATAATACAAAGTAAAATGGCTGCTTTAAAGTACACTTGGAAAACATTCCCTTAGAAATTTCCTTATTTGAAAGTTTTATTAAATTACTTTTTTTTTATGTTTTAGTTATTATTCTGTTAAATAATGATGTATATTGAGTATACTAATAATTAAGTACTAAGTAGAAGTATATTAAGCACATAATTGCTAAAAACACTATTCAAATCATAGTTGCGCTTTTAATGGAAAGGCAATATATTTTATAAGGATATTTATTGAAAAGAGCCGTGTCAGAAATGTGAGGGTAATTACTTGATTTAACCACTTGAATCGGTGCTTGGCTGATTATTATCTATCATGAATTGCTTTGGAAGTGATTTCTCTCTCTAATTACTTGTTATTCAAAGTCCCAACTGCTTGAATATTTAGGCTTCACTTCTAAAATAAAAATCCTCCTTCATTTTAAAAAATGAATGCAGCATTTTTACATTTATTTTTTATTTGAAGTCGTTATCACTTATTTTAAAAATTCAAATATTAACCGAAAACTTAAATTTTTTTATTCCTTTTTCTGTTTTTACATGAAGGATTATAAAAAAACCTTTTAGAATTGTAAGGATTCCGAACTTATCGTTTATCTTGGTATGGATTAAAAATTTTGAAGTCCAAGTTACAGAATCCTTTATAATGCATTTAGGGAGAATATTATTCTGTAATTAAAATTAAGTTTACTAAATGCTTAATTCCAAACT